>JAAGEH010000029.1:8959834-8991937 GCA_011751065.1 Lasiurus cinereus | reverse complement strand
GAGAGAGAGAGAGAGAGAGAGAGAGAGAGAGAGAGAGAGAGAGAGAGAGAGAGAGAGACATAGCTGTAAGGGAGACACATCAATTGGTTGCCTCCCATACATTCCATGACCAGGGTCTGGGGTCAAACCTGCAAGCCAGGCATGTGCCCTTGACTGGGAATCAAACTGTGATCCTTCAGTGAGCAGGCTGATGCTCTGACCACTGAACACACTGACCAGGGCAATACATTTCTTTTTTAAAATATATGAAGAGTAAAGTTTAAAAAGAGAAATTAAAAGATGTAGGGAAGAAAAAGAAAGTTCCTCTACCATCAAGCTTCTTTCAGCTGATCAATCCACATGAGACAGACTAGCAAGAGAAAAATAACCAAATTTAATACATAAGTACATATGGGAACCCCACCTACATGAGAGAGTCAAAGACTTCACATACAGGAAAAGTTCAAATACAGAAAGGAAAAATGAAGTATTTATGACATTCTGAGCTAAGTATGATGTAATGTACTTTGGGACTTCAGAAGGGAGGAAGGTCATTGCAGAACTATAAGAAAAACAGGTATTCAGTAAATAGAAATCTGACCTGCCCTATAGATAGGTCATAAAAGGTTATAGCTGATAAACGCTTATTATGGACAAGGCCTGTAATTCAAATTCTTGTAGGCAGTGAAGTGGAGCCGGAGCAAAGTTTCTTTTGATCCCATTGGGTCTTGGTTGCATTTAGCTCAAAACAATCCATTTATAGCAGAAGCACATCTTGGGATGACTCATTAACCACTACAGTGTTGAGGAAACTTATAAATTAAGTAAGATAGGAAGCAGAACAATAATTTAAATATTGGGGGAAAAGTCCTATGAAAAAAACTCAGAAAAGTTGGAGTGTTTAGCTAAATTAGAAAATAAGCTAAGTGGTGCCCAACTCATATTCATTATTTGAATACTTGGCTTTTATTTTGCTTAAATTCATTGCTATTTAGCTGGATTTTTAAAATTAGGTTTTACATACATGTAGAGTTAATATTATGTAAGAAAGAATGGAAGAAAAGAAAGACAGTCTTGAACACAATAATATACCTGGAAGGAAGTTGCAAAGGGGCCATCTACATTTATTAAACAAAACAAAACATAGTAATGAGAACTCTGAATGTTTAATCCCCTTGAATAATATGGGAGTGAGGGGAGTGGTTTATGAGTAGTTTTCAATATTTGCAAAAGACTGGAAAAGGCATCTATTTTTCAGCAACAAGTCCATATAGTCAAACTTAAACTGCTCCTAAAGATGAGTGTCTTTTTTAAAACTATCACTACAGTTATGCAAGCTCTGGGTAATTCACAGACATTCTCAAAATGCTATGGCCCTGAAGCCCAAGGAATAAGACATAGGAGTCTTAACATTTCGTAGTTCTGTGTGCTCATTCTTCCTAATATATAGGCCCCGGCACCTGTGGTTCTTAAAACACCTTTCAGAATGTCACATAATAGTCAGTTCTTACACTTATCCTAGCATGGGTTCTTCTTTGCAGAAAAAAAAAATTGTCATAAAGTTTAGTTCCTATATTAGGTAACCTCCTCCCTCTTTTTATCATGGAGTCATATGGGCCCATATTCTATTTTATTAATAAGGGGTTATTAGAAGACTAACTTGTCCTCAGTAGATTTACAATAAATATTGTTACATAATTACTGAACTGAAAGAGGAGTGGTGGATTTATTGAAAATAAAAATATGGAAACCTGAGAAGTTTGGCAACATTGTCCAATAAAAGTATAATGCAAACCCCTTATACAATTTAAATATTTATTTTAATACCATTTAAAAAGTAAAATAGAGACAAGTGAAATGGTTTTAATAATATATTTTACTTCATCCAATATATCTAAATATTATCTGTTCAAGATAAAACAATATATTATTTAAAAGATATCTTACAATATTTTTGTTCCACCCCTTTTAAATCCATTTTTTTTTTACTCTTGTAGCACATTTCAATTTGGAATAGCCACATTTCAAATGCACAATAGCCACATGTGGCAAATGTTTACCATATTGAACAGGATAGCTATAGAGGGTTATTGAAATAAACTGATCCAGTTACGATGGGACTTTGATTGTTTCCACGAACCTCCTAAGGTACAAACCCATTTACATGGTTCAACCTAAATACAGAGGAGACTAGAAAGTATAGCTAAATAGGAATCTTCAAGAAACTATTGGTCTAACAACCTGAGTTGTACTAGAAATATGAAACATTAAAATAATTATTTTTACTAATTATTAGAGAAAATGTTGCACACAGTCCCTTACAATTAGGGGAAATTTGGAGTGAATAATATAATGAAAGAGTATTTTAAAAGCATTATAAAATAATTTTCATTTTTCTAAGCATATCAATAAATTAATAAAATAACTTAGATAATAAATAAAACAGTAAGAATATATGCATATTTATATGAATATTGTAGATCCTATATAATAAAGAGGTAATATGCAAATTGACCCTCCTCACACCCTTACAAGATGGTGCCTATGACCAGGCTGGCAAGGGGGGTAGTGAGGGATGACTAAACAACTGAACAAACAGGTTGCGTGGGGTGACCAGGCTGGCAGGGGGGTTAGTGAGGGATGACCAAATGACTGAACAAGCAGGCTGCATGGGATGACCAGGCAGCAGGGAGATTAGTGAGGGACGACCAAACAACTGAACAGCAGACTGCCTTGGTCTTGGTTGCCTTTAGCTCAAAACAGTCCACATATAGCAGAAGCACATCTTGGGGTGACTGAACAGCAGGCTGCATTGGGCGACCAGGCCAGCAGGACGAGTAACTGGGGGCAACCAGGCTGGCAGGGGGGGAAATTAGGGGAGACCAGGCTGGAGGAGGGGGGCAGTTGAGGATGACCAGGCTGACAGGGAAGTGCAGTAAGAGGCGACCAGGCCAGTAGGGGGGGGGCAGTTAGGGGCAACCAGGTTGGCAGGAAGGGCAGTTAGGGGCAACCAGGGAGGCAGGCAGGTGAGTGATTAGGAGCCAGCAGTCCATGATTGTGAGAGGGATGTCTGATTGCCAGTTTAGGCTGATCCCTGGGATCGGATCTAAACTGGCAGTTGGATATCCCCCAAGGGGTCCTGGATCGCATAGAGTGCAAGCTGGTCTGAGGGACCCTCCTCCCCCATGTACTAATTTTGTGCACCAGGCCACAATTTGTGTGTGTGTGTGTGTGTGTGTGTGTATTTTAAATTTAACTATATTAGGTGAAAAACTAAAGGTTTCCACTTAGACTAGTATATTTAAAAATATATGCACAAAACCAGATGTAATAATCTTATAATATTAAAAGCTCTAAAAAATTAAACTATAATACTGTATATATAACATGGAGAACATTTTTATTTCATTATCTTCAAACTACATACAGGAAAAAAGAGAAAACACAAATTAAGTAGAAATATTTAAATTGCATTTTGGTTCTTAAATAGTTCATATTTCTGTGCCATATAACTAATTTAGTATTGACAATTGTAATTTTAGGACATGGAGATGTGCCTGCAAGCAAGGCACATGTCCTCGACCAGAATCGAACCCGGAACCCCTCAGTCTGCAGGCCGACGCTCTATCCACTGAGCCAAACCGGTCTCGGCAAATTTGCTTTATTTTAAATATCAAAATATTTTATTGAAAATAATTTACAAGGTAATTAACTACTATAGAATAAAATATTTGCAATATTTATTTTGAAAGGGTTACATATAGTTTTTTTTAGCTGTTTGCTCAATTTTAGCACTGTGTTGACATATGTAACTATTTTTAAGAAAAATCAACAGTGGTATTGCAAAATAGGTAATTTAGGTAACCTTAAAGTAATTAAAATATAAATGAGGTTGGTACAAACTGGGTAAATTTAAGAAAAACTTTTAGAAAAGCTATTTGTTCATGCTAATCAGACTCATCACATAATTTTTCATGTCTTTAGTTGTTGAATAAATATTAGTAAATAAGTTGGCTGGGCAATGTAAACTATTTTAATATTCTTATCCATGATATTTTAAAAAATGGAATTTGATACCTTGAAAAACAATATAAAAAATTTCACAAGATCTTAAATTGTTCGTTAGATTGCTATACTATGTAATAAAAGCCTAATGTGCAAATTGACCATATGGCAAAATAGTCACTATGATGTGCACTGACCACCAGGAAGCAGACATCCAACACAGGAGATACTCTCAGCCCACAGACCTCGAGTTGCAGGAACAGTGAGGGGCGTGGCCAGCAAGTGTGTGGCACCAGGCCAGCCAAGGCGGGTGCCAGCAGGGCCTTCCCTGATCACCTTGCTGGTCACCCCACAGATCAGCCCTGATTGCCGGCCAGGGACGCTACCCATGCACCAATTTCATACATCAGGGCTCTAGTTTTACATAATAAGACTAGAGGCCTGTTGCATGAAATTCATGCACGGGGAAGGGATGTCCCTCAGCCCAGCCTTTACCCTCTCCAATCTGGGACCCTTGAGTGATGTTCAACTGCCCGTTTACAGGGATTGGGCCACAGGGATGTGGCCAACCTGCATGAGGGCTGATGGCTGTTTGCAGGCTGGCCAAAACTCCTTCAAAGTGGGGGTCCCCACTGGGGTGCCTGGCCAGCCTAAGTGAGGGCTCATGGCTATTGACAGGTTTGCCAAGCCCCCCAGTGTAGACCAGCCTGGGTAAGGGGCTTTTTTTCTTTTTTGTTTTTTAAGTGCCTCCTTGATTGGAGGCCAGGGCTGGAGTTGCCCCTGGAAACCCAAGCTCCCAGCCCCTCCTTGAGTGTAGGTCAGGGCCGGCTGGAAGCAGGTATCTGGGATTTATTTATCTTCTATAATTGAAAATTTATAGCCTTGAACAGAGGCCAGGGCCAGCCAGGGTGGATGGGAAGCTTAGCTTCCTCTCATTACCTGGGTAAACCCAAGCCTTCTGCTTGCTCCAGCTCCATGGCAGCTGCCATCTTAGTTGGGTTAATTTGCATACTAGCTCCTGATTGGCTAGTGGATATAGCAGAGTAATGGTTAATTTGCATGTTTCTCTTTTATTAGTGCAGATTCACAAATACTTCGTTCTTTTAAAATTATAAATAATTACCTTTAACTTTGAATAATTTTTCTCTTCATTTTATCTCATGATTTCTGAGAGCTTTAAAATCTTATATTTGGTGGCATCACTTAAAATGTGATTTCCCTCCTGGTTAATATTTAATCTTTGAAATGATACTTTATCATTGCTAAAATCAGTGTGGATACATTGAACAATGTTTGAGAGCCACTCCGTAGGACTGAGTCATTAGCCTGTAATTTTACAGTGGATGAAGTACTATGTTTTCATTACTTAAAAAAAAAAAAAATAACGACCTTGCAATTGACTCCTACATTTAGCATTTTTATGTCAGCTGTACCACCATTAAAGATAACTATTTTCATTGACCACATGAAAAGCCAGAAAATCAGTGGGTCACAGTTTAATCTAATTCAATTTAAATCTAAAAAAAGATAGCCATAATTATCAATTTACCAAATCAAAGGGCAGAGCTAAATTACACTCAAAATTATGTTGATTTGGGAATGATTAGCCTTAAATTTTAAAACATTCTTCAGGGTCTGGGGACTGAAGCTCTTTCAAGAGTTTATTATATAGTACCTCATATTTTTCAAGGGTTGAATGATTTATAAAGTTGAAGCTATCACCTAACCAGAGCCAAATCTGTTGCACCTACTATCCAATCTTTATGAACAGATCCTATTTCACTTGGGCTGGCTTGGAGTATAGTGTCACAGACTTAATCAGTGGCAGTATAAAGGCTAGTCCCCAACAAAGACTTTAAGTACTATATTAAAAAATCACAAGACATGAACTCCTTGCCTTCCAATACCTGAAACACCCATCTTGTTTCAAATGGATAAGGTGACAGATGTGATAGAAGCAGCCTATTCTTGACAGTTAGTTACATTTCCAGAGCAGAGTAATTCGTATAAGAAAAATGGACAGTGAGAGCTTGCTGCCCAAAATTGTTTGTCCCAAGAAAAATGTGCATTTTACCAAAGTCCTATAAATAAACACTTTAGAAAATGTTCATATGTCCATTTTTTAAAACAGTGATTTCTGTTAAAAACAAAGAAAAAAAACTATTCATATTATTTTTTTATAAAAACTATACACATGTAGGCACAATATTGAGCCTAAAATCTAAAGTAACTCATGGATCATAGTATAGACATACAATACCAGTAACTATCACTTATTAAGTGTCAGGAATTATTATAATGGATTTATATGGGACTATCTCATTTAATTATTATACCAACATTTTGAGGTAGACTCTATTAGAATTTCTATTTTGCATATGAGTAAAACAAGGCAGAGAATAAATAACTTGTGCAAGGTTAAACAGTGACAAAATTAGGATACTTTTTCTAAGGCCTTTGGAGCTCTGGCATTCATACTATTAAATAATAAAATATTTGTCTAAGTCAGGGGCTTTCACCTTTTTTCTATTTGCTATTCACCACCCAATTTAAGAGGATAAGTGAGATGACCTAGTATACTGCCTCTCTCTCTCTCTCTCTCTCTCTCTCTCTCTCTCTCTCTCTCTCTCTCTCACACACACACACACACACACACGCACACACAAACACAACTGAAAAAAAACGTTTTATTGTATTTACCATATGTGTTCACACTCTAAAAATTTTTATTCAATTCTATTTGATTTTAAAAAATTAAAAGCTGGCATGACATGTAAATTGATTTCATAACCCACTAAGGTCTTGACCTGTAGCTTGAAAAGCACCTCTTTAGATGATTTCCCCAAACTACTTACTCACAAAGTCAGGTTCTAAATTTAGGTGTCTTGACTTAAAACGTGGTGCTCTTTCATCTTGGTTTTATAAACATTCTAGTTCAAGATTTTTTTTTCTCATTTTTTTTCTCAGTATTAGCTATAAATCAGAATATTTCAGATGAAATGGGAACATTACTAAAGGGGCAATTTCTAACTACAATGCATGAGTCCAGGACTCAGTAAAACAGATCAATTTCAATAAAATCTAATATATTCTTTTTACTGAAATGCAATGTAGAACATGGACAGTTCTTAAGGAAAGAAAATTTTAAATGAGGAAAAGATGTAGAAAATGAATACATTTTATTTTCTTAGATTATCGTTCAGGGATTCTCACTTCAGAAAACTTGGAAAAGGCAAAATTTCCAGAAGATCAGAGGCAAGATGTTTTCTTTTTAATGAGATCATACATATTAATTTAAATTTAGAAATGACCAGGGGGGTAGTGTTATACAGTCAAAATGATTTAAATTAGACATGTAGACTTTGGTGCAAGCAAATTGGAGTCACACATCATTTCCAGATACATGAGGAAGAGGGTCCACTATCCTATTATTGCCTTGTCTTGTGTGTTGTATTACTTCCCCTTGTTCATATTTTTCTTAATATTTTCTTTATTTAGGTATGTTGATATGCAAAAGAGATATACATATTTAATGTCTACTGTCACCATTTACAATTGCAATATCATAAACTTACCATCATCTCTAAAAATTTCCTCTCCCACATTGTTTAATTAAAAAATGAAATTGGTATTTATTGAGAGAGGAAGCAAGGAGATAGAAACATTTATGTGAGAACAATACATTGATCAACTGCCTCCTGCAACCCTGTCCCACTGGAAATCTAGCCCCCAGTCCAGGCATGTGCCCTGACCAGTAATCAAACTAGCAACCTTTTGGTGTATGGGATGATATTCACCCAACTGAGCTGCACTTGTCAGAGCTCTCACTTTTTTTGTTTCCACCAGCACAAAAAATTTTTCCATCTCTTCCCTATCATCTTGTCTTTTGTTCTGAGCTGGGTCTCTTGTAGACAGCATATACTAGTTGGGTCATGTTTTCTTATCCATTTAGTTATCCTATATCTTTTGATCGGAGTATTTAATCCATTTTCATTTAAGGTTATTATTGACTAGAGGCCTAGTGCATGAAATTCATGCATGGGTAGGATCCCTAGCAGGTGCCTGCTGCCAGCTCCTTTCTTCCCTAGCTGCCAGCTGCTGGCCAGGGCCTTCCTTTGTTCTACACCACCCACTGATGGTCAGTGCATATCATAGTGAGTGATCAAACTCCCAGTCAGTTGAACTCCTGAAAGGACACTTTGCTTATTATGCTTTATGTGTATATATAGATAGGTATTTATTTATTGCCATTTTAATTCTTTATGTGTATGTTTCTCTCTATATATTTCTTATTATTACAGCAGTCCTCTTTCCTGCAATGCTGGTTTGATGGTGAAAAACTCCTTAGCCTTTTTTTTTTGTCTGGGAAGCTCTTTATTTCAGCATCTTTTTTGATTGATAGCCTGATAGCCTTGCTGGATATAGTAGTTTTGGTTTCAGATCTTTGCTTTTCATTACCTTGAATACTTCATGCCATTCCATTCTGCACTGTAGAGTTACTGATGAAAAATCAGTTGACAGCCTTATTAGAGCTTCTTTGTAGGTAACAAATTGCTTTTCTCTTGCTGCCTTTAAGATTCTCTGTCTTCAATGTTTGCCATTTTAATTATGATGTGTCTGGACCTGGACCTCTTTGGGTTATTTTTGCTTGGGACTTTCTGTGCCTCTTGAACTTGCATGATTTTTTTCCTTCAGCCCATTAGGGAAGTTTTCTGCCATTATTTCTTCAAACAGGTTCTCTATCCCTTACCCACTTTCTTCAACTTCTGGTACTTCTATAATGCTAATATTGGTATGTTTTATGTTGTCCTACAGCTCCCTTAAACTGCACTCCTGTTTTTTTTTTTTTTTTTGGTTCTCTGATTGAGTGATTTTTTTCCTACCCTGTCTTCTAATTCACTGACTTCCCCTAATATGCTGTTTATAAATTCCAATGTGTTCTTTATTACTGCTATGTCATTCTTATTTCTGACCAGTCATTTTTCATAGTTTCTATATATCTTTGTAATCATTATTCTGAACTTCATATCTGATAAAATTATTTCATTTAGCTCTTCTTCTGGAGAATTCTCTTGTTCTTTCATTTGAGGCTTGTTTATTTTGTTTGGTTATTTGTTTGTTTTTGGTATTTTTGTCTCCCCATTATGGCTACCTGTTTGGGTTTGTGTCTATGTATAAGATAGATATGCTATAACTCCCAGTCTTTTGGGAGGGCCTTTGGTGCAGGACAATGTAATATTCTGTTTGTGACTGGCCCTGCATACCCTGTGTATCAGCAATACACAGCTGTAACTCCCTCTGCTGGGGCTGGGTGCCTTTGGAAAGGACCAATTTGTACACAAGGGTCTGCTTTTCCTAGCCATGGGTCTAGAAGCAGACCAGGCAAAGATTCAAAGCATCCAGAGATCTGCCTCTTCCTGAAGTCTGTTGTTATTCTCAGTCTCTTAATGATCCTCAGGCTGTATACTCCAAAGGGTGGGGCAATTGCTCCCCCCACCACCTCCACCCCAGACAAAACTGCATGGAGGTAAAGGTCTGTCTGACAAAGATATCTCCTGCAGTATGAAAGAATAACACAACACAGGGAACTCAGGTGTCTACCTTCTGATCTCTAACCCCAGAGCCCTCAACCCTGGATTCTCTTCACCCAGCTCTAAGCCTCTCTGCCCTCCCTATGATGGAACCCAAGGTGAGTGGCTGCAAACAAAATTTTATGTGTTCACCTTTCAAGAAGGTGCCTGCATTTGCAGCCGTCTATCCCTGGGAGAGAGAAACCCCACTGCTTTTCACAGCCAGATGGTATGTGAGCACCATTCTCAGTTCTGGTTTTCTGGGCTGGGGAGTCCAGCTTGACGTTCATAATGCAGAGTTCTCAATGGGGATGCCCCCAAGCTGAGATATCACTCCAGAACTTCAGCTGCTGTCTATGGTAGCCCAGCCAGCTCCTTTGAATCTCCACACTTTTACCAGTCTCTATGTGGTCTTTGCTTTATATCCTTGCTTATAAGGGTTCTCTCCAGATAGGCTTCAGTTAATTATTCAGCATAGTTTTTCTATATTTTAGTTTGGTCCTGGGAGAGTGTCAGTGTAGCTTCCACTTAATCCACCATCATTTTGGAATGCTCCCATTTTTTTTTGCTTTGTTTTTTAATGATAAGATTTAATAAGATCTACCCTCATAACACATTTTTAAGTATAAAACACAGTAGTGCTAACTATATAATTCATGCTATACAATGGATCTCTAGTACTTACTTATTTTGCATAAGTGAAACTATACTTTCAACAATACATTGCTGCTTAGATTATAAATGCTTAAATGAGATTTCTGTCAGAAGGTGGATCTATATCAAATAAATATTACTATTGACAAAAGGTCTTTACTAGATGGAATCATTTCAAAACCTGTGATTGTTTTCCTCAAATAATTAAGTATACATTTTTCTTTAATGTAAATAAACTTATTTAATAGTAAAAAATCTTTTCGAATTTCAAAGGAATGATGAAATGTGAATTATATACTGGCATAATAGTCTTGCAAAATTTCCAAGAAGAAAAAAATTAAAAACACCCCCAATAAGCAATTGTAAGCTGTGAAATGGTAATTTAAAGCAGAGAATCAAGTCATTTTTCTAGGTAACTTTAATGAAAAAAAATCTCTAGTTTTGCAGAAATGGCAGGGTAATTGCATTTGGTATGGAGATTAATTTTGGTCAAAATTATCTTAATTTCTGAGTTCCTTACACTCACTGAAATGAAGGAATAAACTCTGATACTGTTTTGTAAAAGAAAGTTTTGATTTTTGTTTTTAAATAGCAATAAGATTATATTCATCTATGTGTATGTCTGTGCACATGTAACCCTACACACATGCATAATGTATGTACAGATAAATGTATACATTTATTAATGATTAATCTCTAACTTGTGCTGTCTGATTCAGTAGCCACTAGACATATATGGCAATATAAATGGCAGTGAAAATAAAATACGTGGTTCTTCCATATCACTAGCCACATTTAATGTAGGCAATACCATGTGTTTGCAGTGGCTATCTTATTGGACAGTGCAGATATAGAACATTTAATGCATCACAAACATTCTAATGGACAGAGCTGGTTTAGCGTTTTTAACATTGCAAATTTTAATCAATAAATAGTATTTGTAATTATTTAGCATATATTGTTCTAAAATTTCAACTTTCACCTCAATGTATAGAGAAAATTAGTCTACTTTTGAATTTAATGGAGATCCTTGATTTTTTTAAGTAAAAACATGTATTCTCAATGGAAATATCTGACAAAAAGTGCAGTGTCAGCAACAATTTACAAAGAGAAACAATTTTTAGGTAAGATATAATAAATTTAAAAAAAGAAAAGAAAACTAAGGAAAGTTGCACTAAATGTGTGCACATTTTTTAAACAATTTATTTTACTGTTAAGAGTATTACAGATGTCCCCCATTTTTATCCCTTGCCCCCCACCACCCCAGACTTTTCCCTGTCTATTGTCTGTGTCCATAGATTATGCATACCTATAATAATCCTATCTAATAAAAAAGTAATATGCAACTTTACTGTACCTCCACTACACTCACAAGCCATGCCCACCAGCCAATCAGGAGAATTATGCAAATTAACCCAACCAAGATGGCAATGGACACAGAGAGAGCAAGAGGGAGGCTTGGAAGCCAATCTTTCCACACAGCCTGGCTGGCCAGGTCTCCACTTAAGGCAACAAGGTTTCAATGGCTGCCATCATGGAGCGAGCAGAAGGCTTGGCTCTGCTCCAGGCTACAAAGATTCAATTGTAGAAGATAAATAAATTACAGATACCAGGGCCTCCGCTTGGGTCACCGGGGGGCATGGCCATCCTGAAAACCACCACAGGCCCCTAACCCAGGCCACCCCATGCCCCAAGGGGACCCCCACACTTCAGGGCAAACCAGCTGGACCCCACCCATGCATCAGGCTATCCTATCTAATAAAAGAGTAATATGCAGCTTGACCATCACTCCAACACACAAGATGACTGTCCCATGTAATCAAAAGATCCTGCCCTCATGTGAAAACAAGATGGCCACCACAAGATGGCCAGCAGGGGAGGGCAGTTAAGAAGGACCAGGCCTGCAGGGGAAGCCATTTGTGGGCTATCAGGCCTGCAAGGGAGGGCAGTTGGGGATGATCAAGCCTTCAGGGTTGACCAGTTAGGGGTGACCAGGCCAGCAGAGGAGGGAAGTGGAGGGTGACTGGGCCTACAGGGAAGGGCAGTTGTGCGGGGGGGAAGGCCTGTAGGGAGGGACAGTTAGGAGTGAACAGGCCTGTAGGGGAGCACAGTTAGGGATGATCATGCCCAAAGAGGAGGGTTGTTAGGAGTAAAAAGGCTGGCAAGGGGGTAGTTATGCATCAACCAGGCTGGTAGGGGAGTGGTTAGGGGGTGATCAGGCTTGCAAGCAGAAGTAGTTAGGGGCAATCAGGAAGGCAGGCAGGTGAGCAGGTGGGAGCCAGAGAGGAAGCAGGCTGGGCTGAAGGACACCCCGCCACATGCATGAATTTTGTGCACCAGGCCTCTAATAAAAGAATAATATGCTAATTCGACCAGTCAGCCTAATGTCCTTCTGGATGTCCTTCAGACAAAGCTGTGGCGGCTGCAAGGGCTGAGGGCAAGCAGCTATGGTAGCTGGCAGCGACAGCAGTAATGGGGTGATGTGGGTGGCACATTCCCCTGAATGGCCTGCTCCTGGTAGAGTATGGGCCTAAGCCATCAGTAGGGCATCCCCTGAGGGCTTTTGGACTGTAAGAGGGGTCAGCTTGGCCTGAGCGAGCCCCCTCACCAGGGCATGAATTTTCATGCACTGGGCCTGTATTGTGCATATAAATAATTTAATTAATCTCTTTCCACCCTCCCTCCCACTTTCTATCTCAGATCTGTCAGTCTTTTCCATGTTTCCATGTCCATTTTTCTAATTATTACTACAGGCCCAGTTCATGAAATTCATGCATGGGGGGTGTGTGTCTCTCAGCCAGGCCTGCACCCTGTCCAACCTGGGACGCCTCGAGGGATGTCCAACAGCCCATTCAGGCCCGATCCCAACAAGCAGTCAGACAACCCTCTCATAATCCAGAACTGCTTGCTCCCAACTGATTGCCTGCCGGCCTTCCTCATTGCCCCTAATTGCTTTTGCCTGCCAGCCTGATCACCTCCTAACCACTCTCCTGCCAGCCTGATTGATGCCTAACTGCTCCCCTGCCAGCCTGTTTGCGTCTAACTGCCCTTCCCTGCAGATCTGATCACTCCCAACTTCCCTCTTCTGCCATCCTGGTTACCCCTTGCAGATCTGGTCACCCCTAACTGCTGTCCCCTGCTTGCTTGATCACCCATAACTGCCCTCCCTTACAAGCTTAGTCCCTCCCAAATGCCCTCCCATGCTGGCCATCTTGTGGTGGCCATCTTTTGTCCACATGGGGCAGCCATCATGTGTGTTGGAGTGATGGTCAATTTGCATATTACTCTTTTATTAGATAGGATGATAATTATATTATTATAATTAATTAGCATTAAGTTTAACAAAGTAAGGATAATATCACTGTGGTATGATGTCTTGAGTATGGTCACAAATTAATGTCACCAGATAAGATGCAGGATGCTCTGTTGACCTTAATTATGTTGATTCTATCAAGCCATGCACACAGTATATTCTTCCTTTTGTTTATGTCTTCCTCTATCACTTTTTTTCAGTGTTCTGTAATTTTCTGAGTACAGGTCCTTTACTTGTTTAAATTTATTCCTAAGTATATTAATATATTTGTTGCAATGGGAAATGTTATTTTCTTTAGCTTCTCTTTCTGTGAGTTCATTATTGTTGTATAAAAATACAATAGATTTTTGGTCATTAATTTTGTAGCCTGCTACATTACTGAATGCATTTATTAGTTCTGGTAGTTTTTTGATGGAACCTTCAGTGTTTTCTATGTACAATATCATGTCATCTGGGAATAATGACAATTTTACTTCTTTATTTCCCATTTGGATCTCTTTTTATTTCTTCTTCCTGTCTGATCACTATGGCTAGCACTTCCAGTACTATGTCAAACAGGAATGGTGAGTGTGGGCATCTCTGTCTTGTTCCTGTTCTTAGGGAAAATTATTTTAGTTTTTGCCCATTGAGTATGATGTTGGCTGTGGATTTGTCTTATATGGCTTTTATTATGTTGAAGTATGAACCCTCTATTCCCACTTTGCTGAGAGTTTTTTATCAAGAAAGGGTGTGATATTTTGTCCAATGTTTTTTTTTCTGCATTAATTGGTGGGATTATGTGATTTTTATATCTCAATATGTTTGTGTACCATCCTTGCATATATGGGATAATTCCCACTTGGTTATGGTATATGATCTTTCTAATGTAATGATGGATCCGATTTGCTAGAATTTTGTTGAGGATTTCAGCATCTATGTTCATGAGATATTGACCTACTGTTTCTTTCTAGTGTTTTTATATGGTTTGTGATTAGGATAATGCTGGCTTCATAGAAAGAGCTTGAAAGTGTGCCTTCCTCTTCAATTTTTTGGAATAGGCTAAGAAGTTCTTAATAGTCTAAGAACACTCTCCCCCTCACTGCCATCCTGACAACCACCATATTGGAATCTCTGGATTGACATTTTCAGGTGGCAATGAACTCCTCTTTTGAAGGGAGAGGGATTTGGGGGACACAACTCAGTCCTTTCTGGATTAATCTGAAATATTTTATCAATGACTGATGCATTGCACTGCATTCTATCAATAAGGAGGGGATTCTCTTAGAATTTTTAAAGTTTTTTCTCTTATCTTTTTTGTTTTGTTTTGTTTGTTTTACAGAATTAGTACACTATAGGTAGGCATGTGAGCATCTAACAGAAAGCATTTGTAATCCCCTAAATGTTTGATTGAAAGTAAAACGACTACCTTGACATCTCTAAGTCTGTCCTATAGGCAAAGAAAAAAATCCCCAGACAATTTAGCAACACTTGGAAATAAACTATAAGATCAGTGCCTTTCATTTGGCATTTTGATGATTCCATGTCTGGCAATATGCTCATCAATCAAGGAGTTAGAATACTATGTGTATTAGCATTTTGGTTACCCAGTTAATATAAAAACAAATATATATTCATTAATGACAGATTTTCTTATTTTCACTCAGAATTATGAAAGCTCTAGGCTATAAATTAGGATAGCTAAAAATTAGACAACTATTAATAATAGGATTAATTAGATTCTGGCCCTAAGGCTAAGAAAAGGGAGTGAGAATTAGAATAGCACTAAAGTTATGCAAGTTGTCCAAGTGGCAAAATGCAACTAATTAATGCTAATAAACTAAATTCTAATCAGACACTATTTATATAAAATACTTTTCATCTACAGGCAAAAGTCTAAGTAGAAAAATATGACCTCCCAAAACTGTCAACAACTCCAAGCTAATGAAAAAAAAAGTATTAATTTACAATAAATTATAATTATAGCTTTTGAAAAAATTGAGCTCTCATTGTAAAAAATGCCATTTTGTCTAAAATAAATATATTATATAAAGTAATTTGCAAAAGAAAATGCTTTGTCTTCATTTTTGTGTGTGTGTGAAGGTCAGATTAGTATTTAGCTGCAAGAATTTTCTTTCTTTCTTTCTTTAATAAATCTTTATTGTTTAGATTATTACAATTGTTCCTATTTTCCCCCCATAGCTCTCCTCAACCAGGCTCTCACCTCTCCCTCTGCCCTTACCTCCCTCCCATTGTCCTTGTCCATAGGTATACGATTTTTGTCTAATTTCTCCCCACATCTCCCTTACCCCTTTCCCCCTGAGAATTGCCAGTCCACTCACTTTCTATGCCCCTGATTTTATTATATTCACCAGTTTATTCTGTTCATCAGATTTTTTTTATTCACTTGATTTTTAGATTCACTTGTTGATAGATATATATTTGTTGTTCATAATTTTTATCTTTACCTTTTCTTCTTTGTCCTCTTCTTAAAGAGTACCTTTCAGATTTCATATAATACTCGTTTGGTGGTGGTGAACTTCTTTAGCTTTTGCTTATCTGTGAAGCTCTTTATCTGCCCTTCAGTTCTGAATGATAGCATTGCTGGGTAGAGTAATCTTGGTTGTAGGTTCTTGCTATTCATCACTTTCAATATTTCTTGCCACTCCCATCTGGCCTGCATTGTTTCTGTTGAAAAATCAGCTGACAATCGTATGGGTGCTCCCTTGTAGGTAATGAACTGTTTTTCTCTTGCTGCTTTTAAAATTCTCTCTTTGTATTTTGCTCTTGGTATTTTAATGATGATGTGTTTTGGTGTGGTCCTCTTTGGATTCCTTTTGTTTGGAGTTCTGTGTGCTTCCTAGACTTTTAAGACTATTTCTTTCACCAGGTGGAGGAAATTTTCAGTCATTATTTCTTCAAATAGGTTTTCAGTATCTTGGTCTCTCTCTTCTTCTGGCACCCCCATAATTCTGATGTTGGTATTCTTGAAGTTGTCCCAGAGGCTCCTTATACTATCTTCACATTTTTTGGATTCTTTTTTCTTTTCCAGTTGAGTTTTTTCTGCTTCTTTGTATTTCAAATCATTGACTTGATTCTTGTGTTCCTCTAGTCTGCTGTTAGGTCTCTGTGTAAAATTTTTTATTTCAGTCAGTGTAAGTTTAATTTCTAGTTGGTCCTTTTTCATCTCCTCTTGGGTCTTGCTAAATTTATCCATCGTTTCTAGGAAATTCTTGAAAAACCTTATAATTGTGGTTTTGAACTCTATATTCAATCATTTGTTTCCTTCCATTTCTTTCGTTCGCGATCTTTGTTTCCACATTTTCGCTGCTTCCCTGAGTTGGTATAGTACCTTTGTGTGTTAGGTGTCCTATATAGCCCAGTAGCTCCGCCTCCCCAGTCACCTGAAGTGAACTCTCTTGGTGCACCCCTTTGTGGACTGTTTGTATGGCCTTGTTGTAGTTAAGTCTTGAATTGACCTCCAAGCCAATTGGTTGTGAAGATCAGCTGTGTCTATGCTGGGAGAACTTTTGTGCTGGAGTCAGCCTTATGATACAAGTTTTGCAAAATTGCAAAAGCCTCTGGGTTTGGATCAGAAGGGGCAGAGTCTCAGGGCTGAGCAGACAGCCTTGGCTTCCAGTCAGTCCTCCCCTACTCAGCCCCTGTATATCATTGTTCCTCAGTAATTGCTGGAGCCCTCTCTGTGCATATACGCATGCCTCCAGACCTCTTCCTTTTGCATCTCCCCTGAGTTTGTGTGCACTCTGTGGACCTGTATGAGTTTGGGCCCCCAGGATTTTTCCTGAAACTGGGGTTCAGTGCAGTCAGAAGTGCAGTTCAATGCAGTTAGAAGGGTAGGTCTTCCTCCTGCTAGAGAAAGCTAGTGGCACAATCAGCAGTCAGTCCTCTGCATGTACTGGCATGCATCTCCAGACCTCTGCCTTTTGTGGCTCCCCTGAGTTTCCCTGAGTTTCTGTGCACCCCTTCTGTTTTTCAACAGTCCAGACTCCCCTCATATGAGTCGCGCCCAGAATTGGGATTGAGTGCAGTCAGAACTGGGGTTCAGTGCAATCAGGATTTTCTGTCTCCCTCCTACTAGAGGAAGTCAGCCAGGCCCTCCGCCGCTCGTCCTCTCCACGTGCACATCTCAGTACCTCAGCTTTTTGCAGCTCCTTTGAGTCTCCGTGAGCCCCTCTCTTTCCTTCTAGTTGTAGAATTTCCACTCAGCCAGCTTTCCTGTGGTTCTGGATGATGACCGTTTTGTCTTTTAGCTGTAGTTTTGAAATTGTTGTGTGAGGTAAAGTTTAGGTGTTCACCTATGCAACCATCTTTGTTTCTTCCCTTCTTTAATTTGAACCAACAGTGACATTTTCTGAAGTTCATATAGTGAGCACCATCATGATCAACACAATTCATTTTTCCCCATTTTCTTTTATGTTAATCATAGTGGTCCTTCAATTTGCTACATGATTTTGAGATTGAAATTCCCAGAAGTAAAGTGGCTACTGATTCCTAGATTAAAACAAAATAGTGGTGTCAGATGAGAGAGTGTTTTGTCACTTTTCATTTTGACTTTGACTCTTTTCTCTGTTTGACATATGTTCTGAACTGGATGCTATAAAGTTTTTATTGCCATGAGTTTGAAATCACCACATTACTTGTGAGCTGGTAAGTTACAAGTGGTTTTTAACTTCTTTTAAAACTATAGAAATAAAACTTTACAGTATTCTACCCTGGTATATATTGTTTTATGCATCAACACATTTGGCTACATTTTACTCTTTTTTTTATTCCTCTTCATTATTTTCTCTTTGAATTATAGCAGAATTTGCAGTAAAGTTTCTTAATATATAACAGTTTGATTTAATCTGCATTTTATGGTCCCCTTATACATTTTTCATGTAGATTGTCTTTGACCTTTAATGATCCTTTTTTCTTTTGTAATTTTAGATAATCCATTTAAACAAAGTTCTTCGTGAAATTTATTGCTGTTGGAACAGCAATTTGATTGCAAAAGTTAGTTTTTGGTTTCCAAGCAAATCAAAGCTATTGTTCAAGATGAAATATGATAGACAATGTTTGCTTCCTTTCACAGAAGTAATTAAAATTCTTAACACATACACAGTCACACTACACAATCTGTGTGGCACATTCATGATAGAAAATCACGAGCCTTCCTTTTCATATGTTATACAATCTAGCCTTTACAAGGACATTAATATCTCATGCTGAAAGTATCCAAACTATAAAGTGATTCTAGAATTAGCTTATCCCAAAAGGAATCTATAAGCAATGTGGCTGACCTGACAGTTTGAAGTGATGTGCTCAGAGTGGATCCCACATTGTTCCTCTCATGCCCTCACCCCCACTCCAGTGTCTGTGTCCATTGGTTATGCTTATATTCATCCATAGAAGTCCTTATACCACTGTTTTTTAATCCACTCATCTGCTAATGGGCATGTAGGCTGTTTCCAAATCTTAGCTATTGTAAATTGTACTGCTATGAGTACATAGGTACATTCTTTCTGATTGGTGCTTCTGGTTTCTTAGGATATATTCCTAGAAGTGGGACCACTGAGTGAAATGGCAGTCCCATGTTTATTTTATTTTTATTTTTTGAGGAAACTTCAGTGGCTGTACCAGCCTGCCTTCCCACCAGCAGTTCAAGAAGGTTCCTTTTTCTCCATATCCTCACCAGCACTTGTCTTTTGTTGATTTGTTGATGATAACCATTCTGACAAGTGTGAGATGATACCTCATTGACATTTTGATTTGTATCTCTTGAATGATTAGTGACTTTGAGCATGTTTTCATATGTCTCTTGGCCTTCTGTATGTCCACTTTCTAAATGTGTCTATTTAAGTCCTTTGACCATATTTTAATTGAATTATTAATTTTTTGTTAAGTTGTATGAGTTTCTTATAAATTTTGGAAATTAAGCCCTTATTGGATATAACATTGGCAAATATGTTCTTCCATGCAGTGGGCTTTTTTTGGTTGTCTTGTTGATATTTTCTTTTCCTTTCTGGGAGGTTTTCATTTTGATGTAGTCCCATTTGTTTATTTTCTCCTTAGTTTCCACTATCCTAGACTCTCAACTCCAGTAATTACAGGCTGTTGTTGTTCCTTGTGATTAAGCCCCTAGGAGATGTATCAGTAAAGATATTGCTATGAGATATGTCTGATATTTTGCTGCCTATGACATTTTCTGAGATTATTATGGTTTCCCGTCTTATATTTAAATCCTTTATCCATTTTGAGTTTTTGTGTATGGTGTATGTTGGTGATCTAGTTTCATTTTTAGCATGTATCTGTCCAATTTTCCCAGCACCATTTATTGAAGAGACTGTCTTAACTCCATTGTATGCTCTTGTCTCCTTTGACAAATATTAATTGAGCATAATGGCTTGGATCAATTTCTGGGTTCTCTGTTTCATTAGTATATATCTGATATTGTGATCCCCCCAAGTATGCTCTTTATTAGGAATGATGCAGCTATTAAAGGTCTATTTTTATTCCAGATAAATTTTTGGAGAGTTTGTTCTAGGTCTGTGAAAAATGTTGGTATTTTAATGGGGAGTACATTGTATCTATAGATTTCTTTGGGTAGTATGGATATTTTAATGATGTTGATTGTTATAATATCTGAAAATCAGTGAACATGATACATCACATAAACAAATTGAAAGACATAAACTACATGATCATATCAATTGATGCAGAAAAAGCATTTTACAAAATCAAACACCCCTTTTTGATAAAATCTCTTAGCAAAGTGAGCATAGAGGGATCATACCTCAACATAATAAAAGCCCTAGATGACAAACCTACAGCCAGCATCATACTCAATGGGCACATACTAAAACCATTTCCCCTAGAAACAGGAACAAGTCAGGGATGCCCACTCTCACCACTCCTGTTTGACATAGTATTGGAAGTGCTAGCCCTAGTAATCAGACAAGAAGAATAAATAAAAAGCATCCAAATTGGAAAAGAAGAAGTAAAAACTACCATTATTTGCAGAAAGCATGATATTATGCATAAAATACCTTAAATACTCCATCAAAAAAACTACTGATAAATGAATTTGGCAATGTAGCAGGATACACAATTAACACCTAGAAATCTATAGCTTTTTTATATACCAATAAAGAGCTCACAGAAAGAGAAACAAACAAACAAAAGAACAATCCCATTTGTCATTGCAACAAAAAATTTAAGACACCTAGGAATAAACTTAATCAAGGAGGTAAAGGACTTGTACTCAGAAAATTACACAACTTTGACCCTGTAATACCACTCTTAGGAATTTATCCTAAGAAATTACAAACACCAATCAGAAAGGATTTATGCACCCCTATGTTCATAGCAGCACAATTTACAATAGCCACAATTTGGAAACAGCCTAGGTGCCCGTCAGCAGATGAGTGGATAAGAAAACTATGGTACATCTACACAATGGAATTCTATGCTGCCATTAAAAAGAAGGAATTCTTACCATTTGCAGCAACCTGGTTGGAACTGGAGAGCCTTATGCTTAGCGAAATAAGCCAGTCAATGAAGGAGAAGCATCACATGATCGCACTCATTGGGGGATAATAAAGAACATTACAAACTGATGAACAAAAGGATAGATACAGAGGCAGTAAAGCATCAAACAGACTGTGAAATTACAGCAGGAAGATTAAAGTTAGGTGAGGTAGATAAGAGATCAATCAAAGGACTTGTATCTATGCATATAATCATAACCAATGAACATAGACACTGGGGGGTTGGGGTATGCCTGGGAGGGAGGGGGGGCAATGGGAAGATATGTATAAAAATTAATAAAAAAAAGAAAAAAGAGATAGAGGAAAATATAAATAAATGGAAAAATATCTAATGTTCATAGATTGGTAGAATCAACATATCTCCAGATCTGGAACCGGGTGATGAAGGTTCTATTTTGGTGATTTCTAGGTTGATCACTTTAGTGAATAAAGTCAGAAACATGTGCATAGCTGATTCAGTTTCAAGATATAATTTTGGTTGCTGTCATATTACTTTTTTTTTAGATTTTGTTTCTTTTTCTTTTTTTGATTTAATAAATCTTTATTGTTCAGATTATTACAATTGTTCCTCCTTTTTTTTCCACCCATAGCTCCCCTCCACCCGGCTCCCACCCCTCCCTCTGCCCTTACCCCTCCCCACATTGTCCTCATCCACAGGTGTATGATTTTTGTCCAATCTCTCCCTACACCCCCCTCACCCCTTTCCCCCTGAAATTTGTCAATCCACTTCCTTTCTATGCCCCTGATTCTATTATATTCACCAGTTTATTCTGTTCATTAGATTTTTAATTCACTTGATTTTTAGATTCACTTGTTGATAGATATGTATTTGTTGTTCATAAGTTTTACTTTTTTCTTCTTCTTCCTCTTCTTAAAGAGTACCTTTCAGCATTTCATATAAGAGTACCTTTAGCTTTTGCTTTCTGTGAAGCTCTTTATCTGCCCTTCAATTCTGAATGATATCTTTGCTGGATAGAGTATTCTTGGTTGTAGGTTCTTGCTATTCATCATTTTGAATATTTCTTGCCAATCCCGTCTGGCCTGCATAGATTCTGTTAAGAACACAGGTGCTCCCTTGTAGGATTGCTGCTTTTAATATTCTCTCTTTGTCTTTTGCTCTTGGTATTTTAATGATGATGTGTCTTGGTGTGGTCCTCTTTGAATTTCTTTTATTTGGGGTTCTGTGTGCTTCTTAGACTTGTAAGTCTATTTCTTTCACCACGTGGGGAAAGTTTTTTAGTCATTATTTCTTCAAATAGGTTTTCAGTATCTTGCTATCTCTCTCCTTCTGGCACCCCCATAATTCTGATGTTGGTACACTTGAAGTTGTCCCAGAGGCTCCTTACACTATCTTCACATTTTTGGATTCTTTTTTCTTTTTGCTTTTCTAGTTGAGTGTTTTCTGCTTCTTTGTATTTCAAATCTTTAACTTGATTCTTGTGTTCCTCTAGTCTGCTGTTAGGTCTCTGTATAATATTTTTTATTTCAGTTGGTATATGTTTAATTTCTAGTTGGTCCTTTTTCATCTCCTCTTGGGTTTTGCTAAATTTATTTATCGTTTCTAGGAAATTCTTGAAAAACCTTATAAGCGTGGTTTTGAACTGTATATCCAATTGTTTGTTTCCCTCTATTTCTTTTGTTTGTGATCTGTTTCTTTGTTTCCACATTTTCACTGCTTCCCTGAATTGGTAGAGTAGCTTTTTGTGCTCGGTTTCCTATATGGCCCAGTAGCTCCACCTCCTCAGTTACCTGAGTGGACTCTCTTGGTGTACCCTTTTATGGACTCTGTGTATAGCCTTATTGTAGTTAAGCCTTGATTGTTGTTGGTATCACTGGGGGGAACTGACCTCCATGCCAATTGGCTGTGAGGATCAACTGTGTCTACACCGGGAGAACTTCTGTGCTGGAGTCAGCCTTATGACAGAAGACTTGCAAAATTGCAACAACCTCTGTGTTCAGCTTGGATGGGGCTTAGTTTCAGGGCTTAGTAGGCAGGCTTGGCTTTCCATCAGCCCTGACCTATTAGGGTCCTGTTTCTCAATGTCCCTAGGTAATTGCTACATCCCTCTCTGCACACTCACACTCACACACCTTCAGACATCTTCCTTTTGCATCTCCCCTGAGTTTCTGTGTGCTTCAGAGACCCATATGAGTCTGGGTCCCCAGGGTCTCGCCTGAAATGGTTTAAGTGCAGTTGGAAGTGGATTTCAGCACAGTTGGGCAGTTCTGTCTTCCTCCCGCTAGAGAAATCCAGCAGCACAATCAGCAGTCAGCTCTCTGTGTGCACACTCGGGCTCACACGTATCCAGACCTCTGTCTTTCGTGGCTCCCCTAAGTTTCCATGCACCCCTCCCTTTTCACAACAGTCTAGACTCCCCCCATATGAGTTTCGCCCAGAACTGGGGTTCAGTGCAGTCGGATATGGGGTTCACTGCAGTTGGGAGTTTCCTTCTCCCCCCCACAATAGGAAGCCAGCCACTGCCCATCCTCCCAACGTGTGTCTCTGTACCTCAGCTTTTTGAAGCTCCTCTGAGTCTCTGTGAGCCCCTCTCTTTTCTTCTAGTTGTAGAATTTCTACTCAGACAGCTTTCCTGTGGTTCTGGATGATGTCCATTCTATCTTTTAGTTGTAATTTTGAAATTGTTGTGCGGGGCAGCAGTTTAGATATTCACCTATGCCGCCATCTTGGTTTCTCCCCTGTCATATTACTTTTAACTCATAAGTAATTAATACTAAGAACAGTAGTTTCTATTTGTGCATTCAGTTTTTCTTACCACAACAGTACCAATCAAAGTCTCTTAGTCAATGTGATTCTACACACACACACACACACAATCACACCCATGCACCATGTTTCACATGTGAAGGAGGAAAGACAAATATTAACTATCTTTAAGTTTTCATTGTGCGGAGTAACATATGTGGTCTTGAACTGTCTAATTAGTTTTCTGCTGAGGCTGATACATGTGGTTTGGGAGGGTATACTGTCTTCTGGACACTCTTTCTTACATGTTATGATTTATCATTTTAAGACTCCATATAAGTGTGGAGAAAGAAATGAGTGCTTGATTCCAGAGAAAAAGTGATGAGATTTTGTTCATCTGTGAGAGCACATGACAGCATCCACAAATAGACTTGATTGTAAAGGCCTTTATTTCATGTTAAATGAAATAACACAAGGGATGTTCTCCTTTAATTGTAATGTGGCACTGGATCAATGGAGGGAGACATGGTTGTGAGTTAATATGGAATGAAGCAGAGTTAATAGGTCTATGCATACTTTTGTGTGGGCAGAAATCAGTAAAAATGTAACTCTCCAACTATGTGCTGAATCTGCCTGTGTGTTGTCTGGCTGCTATGGTTGGTGCATGGGCCATCTGGCTCATGAATGCCAGTAATATTTGCACACACACACACACATCAATAAGAACTGGTGCAGGATCTATTAAGAAGTAACAGCCCATTAGGTGACATGCCGGGACCCCTAAGCACTCAAGTAGGAATGCCAGGCTGGGAGCTTCTATTCAATCTGACATTGATGTGCGCATTGGAGAGACCTTTTGATTCATCTGACTGTACTGTTGGTGTCAAGGTTCTGCTAGATTAAACATGTCGATGTCAGGTCATATAAGGCTTCATTCATATCATTGGTTTTGCCTGTGTGATTCAAATGTAGCAAAACATTTTAAAAATGAACTTGAGCCTTAGGTTGTGTGCCTTTTGTACATAGACTGATCGTTGACCTGAAATTGTCAAGCATTCCTGACTAATAGATAGAAAGATATCAGAAGCAGCTTTGTATATCCTGCTCCCAGAACTATATTATGCCACTAGTTTTTGACAGAAGTACTAAATATTTCAGAAACATTTATCTAATAATCCTTACAGATAGAAGAAAAGGTTGCAATAAAATGCATTCCCATTTCTTGTGCATTTTCAACCAGGTCACTGAAACTAAAAGGGACAACCACACTTCACAAAAAAAAATATGAATAAATTTTGAGTTAATTGAAATAACATAGAAGTTTTTACTTTAATGCAGCCATTTGAATTACTGGCTACTAATCTTTTCTTTTTGAAACTTGGTTCACTGAGATTGATTGCAGGTTTTCACTTGTTTGTTTCAATTCTGATGGCAGAAATTAACAAATCTGAAACAAAGCAGCTAGAGGATTAGTTACTCTCTAACATTTAGATGCTTTGATGCTACATGGACTAAGGTGAAATACCCCTGTATTTAACTTAATTAAAATTTGAATTGGATATAATGTGTAGTATGTGTGCAACTTGATCTATTAGTACAACCTCACCTAGAGAGTGCTTTAAAATGATGCTATGTTTTTTTCTTTGAAAATTATTTCTTACTTCTAAATTTTTGAAGTCACTAAAAAAGTAACGGTCTTTTATATATAAAACCCATTTATATAAAATATATGTCCAAGTAACTAATCCTTGCTAAGCAGAAATGTCAAAGTTATTTCTGGACAAGTTTTTAAAAAATAGTGTTGATTTGTCTAACATGGTACAAATATTAAGAGGATAATGCAAGTTTAACTAACTGGGTGCAAAAATAGAAATGTATGATGAGTGATCATGTTTGGCACCGTGCTAAATATATCACATCTATGATTTCACTTTTTCCCTTAAATGAAACTGTGATGCTCCTATTAGCTCCATTTTACAGACATGGAAACTGAGGCACAATTTATAAAAGCTACAATACTTATTCCAGAGTTTCTTTTTTTTATTATTTGCTAAAGAAAAGGTAGATGTTCCTTGGACATATTTTTATACTTATATAAAACAGTCTTATTTCTGTGTTTCTAACAACCTCAATACTGAAAAACAAATAAATGATGCCTTTTGGGGAAAAGGCAGTTCTGTAGTCAGGCCCACACATGAAGTATTTGATCTCTGTAGGTTATAACAATCAATCAGGAGTTATTTTTCCTGCTTTGGCATCTGCCTACTTGGCAAGCTCCCCAACTGTGATGTTGGCAGCCCCATGACTGTGGCTGCCTCTGGTTTTTCCACAGCAACTTGCTGTAGCTTATCTCCTGCGGCTGTCCTATTATCTTCATAATTATATTCTTCAACTTAAATCAGAAGAGTGTAATAGAAATTGTGAATTTTTCTGAAATTTGTTAAAGTTGCTAAAAATTTGTTAAGGTTCTTCAGGAATAAACTTTGAATTCTAAATAAGCTTTCCTCTTCCAAATGGATCCATATGTTGATAGGAAAAAAATGCCATCATATATGGCAATAAAATAAACTATCCCAAACTAGTAATTGTAGCTATTAGTACTTTTAATCATTTGTACTTATAATCAAAATTTTGTTGAGTTTTAGAGTACATTGTAAACAATAAAACACATCTTATGTTTAAAAAGTTTAAGAAATACTGTCTTGTTATGGAGGGTGGGGAAGCATCATAATAGTGTATATGTGAGTCACATTATGTAAGGCCCTAAAATTATCTCAATTAAAATATTTATATTTTTACATAGCTGAGTATGTGTGTGTACTGTTAAAAAATTCAACTGAGTAAATTTAAAGATCGAATTGGCTTTCTTCAGTGATTCACAAATCGGGCAGTTTCTATCTAGCAAATAGAAATGAGTTCCACAGAGCTGCAGAAATGGAAGACTTTTTAAAGGTGGAAAGGGGGCAAAGGAAATGGTTAGCAAAGAACACATTGTTTCAGACAAGGTTGCCCTCCTAAGGGGGATGGACGGGCCTATTGGGCGGATTATCTCACTAGCACTGACCAGGTAATTCCAAACCGACTGCTCAAAGGTTACATTCCTAAGGCGAGGTTGACAGTGCAATTAGGTTAGGTATTAAGTCTTGCTTTGTTGAAGTGGGGTTTAGCACAAGTGACTCCATTTTGTCCCTGTTGTTTCTTTTTAATAATGCATACAAAAACACAACATATGCATTTTACATAGCCACATGTACATTGTAAGTATATCTTTTTATATAGATACAGAACTTAGGGTTTCTTTATCAACATAAGATAGGAACCGCTAAAACATGAAAATGAAATTAAGCACACTTCCTTCATTCACCTATCACTAGTTTTCAGAATTAGTTGCCCTATGGGTACCTTTTGAATCATATTATACATCTTTCTGCCCACCCCTGCCCCATTCAAGAAAGGGAAACTCTATTGAGGCCTCAGGGTCACAGGATTCAGTTAGAAGGCCACCCTGTGGGCCAAAGAGGTGGTGGAGGGGGCCTCATTTAACCTTTTTCTTGGGGTGCAGGTTGTTGGTATGGCCACACTTCTTGCAGCAATTGACCCTGTAGGGGTTCAGGTGGGTGTAACACTTGTTACAGTTGTACTTATGAGCAGTTGGCAGAGGGATGGCTCATGATGTCTCCCCTCAGGTGAAACCTAGAGCAGGCTGGACTCCTTCTGAATATTGTAGTCTGAGAGAGTGTGGCCATCCTCCAGCTGTTTTCCCACAAAAACCAAATGTTGCCAGTTAGAGGGATGCCTCCTTGTCTTGGGTTTTAACTTTCACATTCTCGAGGGTGATGATCTTGTCAGGCATGGTCCTACAAAGATCCGCATCTCTGTGTCTGCTGGGAAGGCTGTTCGGCTGCCTTGTTGAAGACAAACATCTTTCAATTAAATATTGAGAGGTTGAAAATTAAGTGATAAATCTAAACTTGTTAGTGGAAGCCTGAAGATATGCTATTAAAAAGCTAGTATAGGGAAAGAAAAGGGCATTTCTTTATCTATGATGTTAATTATGCAAGCAGCACACTACGTAAATGCTAGCATCAAGCGTGATGATATAAGCAGTACTTAACAAGGTTTCCAGTGAAAAGCAGCCCCTTCTATTAAATTAGATTTAAAGTGCTACCTCCTTTATTCATAAGAATTTGAATAGAAATGATGTATGTTCCATGAGTAATAATAATAGTTAATATTTATTGAAGTGCTTACCATATGCCTGGCACTGAACCAAGGGCTTCATATATTTTAGCACATAACCATCCTAAGAAGTGGATACTATTATTACCTCAATTTTTATACACAGGGAAATTAAAGCACAGAGATTAAATAACTTGTCACAATTTCACTATCTGTGTGCCTCTAGCAATCAATTGTAACCCACTTCTTTTTTTATAATCCCACCTCCCTTAAGAACAAATTACCAATTTTAGGTGCCTGTTATGATGAACTATTTTTATTAATTATAGCTCAGAAATAGCCTTTTTAATAACTTGATTTTTTTTTAGCCAGCAGGCAAGGAGCACTTCCAGTTTAAAAAAAAAAAAAAGAGCCTTAGACAGAAAAGTTACTTTAAAGGTCAGCTCATGGCCATAATGCATAATGTCTATTTAAATAGCTTAGTAAATGTCTGATGTTATCTCAGAAACTCCTGCTTGACCTTGTGTGGGGGTGGGGGAAGTAATGAGCCCATCTGGTCAGACTTCTGCTGCTATGTGGGGGTCAGAATGCTTGGTCTGGGCCATCTTCTTCTGTTGGGTGAGGGGATGTAAGTTGCCCAGCTGCTGCTCCTAACAAAAGTACCCCCAAATTGATTGTCATGAAAAAGTATTTCTTTAAACTGTGAATGCTGTAGATATTCTCAGTGATTTTCCTACTGCTAAATAATTAAAAAAATAATATGCAGATATAATAAAATCATCGTTAAATGTAACAAGTACTTATTGAGCTCCTCCAATGTGTTGTTCACAATGCTAGATTGATTGATTTGTCCATGCTTCAGCCCTTCCTGGAATGGGTGAGCAAAAGTATACCTATGTTACTTTCCACTAGATTTTTAAAATTGATTTTAGAGAGAGGGGAAGGGAAAGATAGAAATATCTATGAGAGAGAAACATCAATTGTCTGCCTCCTGCATGCCCCTTACTGGGGATTGAGCCTACAATCATGTGCCCTGACCAGGAATCAAACCAGTGACTTCTTGGGTAGATGCTCAAAGGTTGAGCCATGCTGCCCTGGCCACTAGATATTTTAATGGGATGAAGGGGGTGGGGCAGGGAATTCACATTTATATTCAAAGTGACTTTCACATCAGTTAGCTACTTTAATTATAAAATCATTTGTTATTAGTGGTAGTTGATGCTTATTCCACTAGTGTCAAGAAGACACGTATTATAGAAAAATAGATAATAACTTTCCTATGAAAGGAAATACAAATTCTACCTTACCATGAATACTTTTAATTAGAGTAACCAACATAAGAGTCTGCTTTTTCTTCATGACATTTAAAAAATATCCTCTTTAACTTTTTAAGGTTCACTGATAGTAGACTAAATTCACTAAGCTTTGTCATATTGGTACCAGAGAACATCTCAGAAATTAGTAAATTATTTTTTTCTGCATTTTTTGTGTGTTTTGTTTTTGTTGTTCTTGCTTTTAGGGATATCTATTGAGAAATTATCTCTACACACATACACACATATCCATTTACACTACTATATTAATGCATTATTTTCAACAGGTACATTTTAGAGTCATTGAGACATTAATTTTATAGGTTACTTTAACATTTTATAGCTCTTAGTGAATAGCATGGTATTTTGAAAAATCCTTTATCTGTAATAATATAAAAAATCCATTTTATTTGTTTTATTTATAAAGTGTTTCCAAAAAATGTAATGTAAGTGATGTCTGAAATTTTGTATTATCCTGGCTGTAAATGCTGGGAGTATTAATATTAATAAGGTTGTTGTCAATATCGATTCCTAATACAATGCTCTTTAGTTAGACATTGAGTATCAGAGAGAGGATATTTCAGAATACCTAAACTTCATTTAGAGACAAATAAACCTACTAGTTAGGATGGCTCTGACTATGAACTATATCAAATTAAAATTTTCCCAAATTCAGATAATAATGCTAACCTTGACTTGAGAAAAGTCTGGACAATCACCAGAGTTAGAGGAAGTGAGGAAATAATATGGACAGTATAAGAAAAATGACAGAAATAGGGACTTATGCTAAAAAATGTAACTTTCAATTAGCAAACTATAGAGGATATTGAAAATCAGACAGGATATTTTAATATATGTGCAATTAAATGTATGGGCCCTCCTTGTCTCTTGCTTCAAATATCTAATGGTGAAGGTAACTATGCTAGCGTAATACTACTGCCCTGTGCATTATCCCTTAATGTATTATTAAGAAAGCAGAAATGAACTATCTGAGTTTTGGAGGAAGAACTTCATGTGTGGCTCAGCACATTTTACTTTGGGGCGCTGTTTCTCTATGATGTAAATTGTATAGGGGTGTTTGACACAGAAAAAGATATGCTGCTACTTAATGCTATTCATGGCTGTCACTAGGCAAATTACTATAAGTATACATAGCAAGAAGGCGTAAGCCATACTCACTGATACTAGGTTTATCATTAATAAAGGAAATATTTTTATCTATATCTGTGCCTATGACTTATTTGATTGCAAACTTTGTTGGGAAAAATAGATTTGTTATTAATCCTCTCCAACCCCATCTAAAAGTAATATGAAAACACGATAAATTTTTTGAGCATAGAAATAAGATGAAAAAAATGATTAGAAAAAAGTGTTTGCTTGTATTATGATGGATGACTTTGGAGTGGACTAAAGATGAGGATTAAGGAAATCAGTTTAGAGGCTACTTCAGTAATCTTGGTGGTAGAGACTATCTAGATGATAATTAGGAATAGAAAAGTAAAGATAACTAAAGAGAAGACATTATCTCTCCATATGAATTCCAGTGATATTGATTTGTGCATAAAATGTGTATTTCTTTATCCTATTGTACTTTATACATTCATCATTAACCCCCTGTACTCCATTTTCAATATGGCCAACAGAATAAATGTTTTTAGAAGATTTATTGGACTGTTGCTTATAACTTTTCAATAGTTGTCCATTGCTATAAAATTAATATTTAAATATCTACCTAACATTCACTACAGAGCCCTATCCTTTACTGGCCTTCCTCTTTGATTTCTACCCCTCTCCACATCCCTCTCTAAATTCCAGTGCTACTGATCTTTTAAGACACTGGACTATTCTCAGTCTCCTTTTTATCCTTCAGGTTAAAGCTTAATGTTTCTTCCTCAGGGAGCTTTCTGAAAACCAATCCTCGGCTCCTATGTGAGCTCACTTCTTCTATTATAGGTTCTTTGAACAGTCAACACTCCCTTCACAGCACCCAGCACAGCTGAAGGACACTATTTGTCAGCTAAAGGTGTGAGACTTCTATGAAGCTTCTAATTACTCCTGGTGTTCATAGTTGTACATTCTCTCTTATTTTTGTTACCAACAGATTCCACCTATATCTTTCAGTATTTCCACACATATCCTGGTCTTCTGCTTGCTCTCATTCTTGGTTCCCACACTGATTATTTTATCCTTTTAACACATGAATACTTTCTGTCATTTCAATAGAATTTTGGATAAAAGGGAAAGAGTGTCAAGAGACAAAATGATGGCTATGAACCGAAAAATAGTTAATATACACTTGACTAGGTGGTCAGACTAAATTTTTACTATCTAGTGTGAAAAATGCTTTGGTAGGAACACTGGGTTAGGTTAAAGAAACTAGGTTTCAGTAACATTGATAAATTAAGTTTTAGCTGCTCTCCAGAGTAATTCTAAGCCTCAAAAGTACTAAATGGCTGGAACATTCATCTTCTGATTTGGGTTCACAGATAGTTTATTGTGGTGAAGAAAACTATGCCAAGGAAAATGAGATGAGAAGATTTTTAATGTTTTTTATTGATTTGAGAGAGAGAGAGGAAGGAAGAGGGACAGATTTGGTAGTGGAGGCTTATATGCCATTTTGAGCTAAGGAAAAGGTGAGAGTGAAAGCATTGTAATTTGGGATTTCAAAGAAGAAGGCAATTCATACGGAGATGGAAAAGCAAATGTTTGGTAAACAAATGCTTACTGGGCCATCTTTAACAATGGGACACAGAAAGGACTTTGATCAAAAAGTTCTTGCTGGTTCCTCCCTATCTATCACACTAGTTCACATTTATCTATCTATCTATCTATCTATCTATCTATCTATCTATCTATCTAT
>JAAGEH010000029.1:8911834-8959824 GCA_011751065.1 Lasiurus cinereus | reverse complement strand
TATCTATCTATCTATCTATCTATCTATCTATCTATCTATCTATCTATCATCTATCTATCTGCCTAAGTAACCAAATGACCAGCAGACTGGTTGCTATGATGTGTATTGACCACCAGAGGGCAGACGCTCAATGCAGGAGCTGCCTCCTGGTGGTCGGTGGTGTGCTCCCACATTGGGAGCACCACTCAGCTGATCAATGGGTGCCAGACACCAGGCTCAAGGCCACATGTTGCTTTGCACTACTAAATCCCTCAGAGGATTATGGACTGCCAATTTCCACCTGATCCTGGCAGTCTGACATTCCCCAAGGGGTCCTAGATTGGGAGAGGGCACGGGCCAGGTTGAGGGACCCCACCAGTGCAGGAATCTGTGCACTGGACCTCTAGTATTTATATATGATGATAGCTTATTTCCTCTACCTAAAGTCTTTTAGGCAGTTAGGAAAAGAATCAAAAGATTTTCCTGAGTCTTTCGTTTCTTAAAAAGTAACCAATTTAAAATAACAGTTTCCCAAAAAGACATATTTTGGGGTGGCAAACTTGCTTCACTTCACTAAGCATGATAGTTGCTTTCTTGGAAAATTCAAGGTGTATTAAAAATGTAAAAAAAAAACCACCTTTGCATTTGCATGTAAAATAGAGCTGGGTTCTAAGTTCACATAATTACAAACAAGTTTTCAGCTACATTTCTAAAGCTTGTATACGTGAAAAAAATTATTTGTTTTGCTGAACTTTTCTGCATGTTACTATATGTCTTGCATCTTTGGTGCACCTCTCCCTTTATACAAATGTTAAAAATATTTCCACATATTTCCTAAATGTACTCTAGAGAAGAACTGTAGATGCAGATTAATTTTTATATGCAAGTAACAGAGACTAGAACAAACTGTTTAACCAAATAGAAGATTTGAATTTTTGATTTGATAAATTTGAAGAAATGCAGTCTAAAAAGAAAGTAGTCTGATAATGGCATTAATATCCCAGGTCCCTTCTGTCATTTTGCTTTTCCATTCATAATGTGCTACTCTCACTCTCATGCTTGTCAATTACTGGTTACAAAATGACAGTGTCAATACCTCCAGCCTCACATCCACATTCCAGGGAAAGAAGACAAATAAGGAAGTATAGGGGAGGAAAAATAATTTTCCCTTTAACCTCCTGGGTTCTTGAATGAGACCTCTGTAATAAAAGACAGATTAGTAGGAGAAAAACAAACAGAAGTTTAATAACATAAACAGCCCCTCTATACATAGGAGAGACTCAGAAAAACTGAGTAACTCCCCCAAATGGCCAACACACCCAAATTAAATATAATCTCAAGGTAGAGACAAAAGAAGATATTGGGAGTGGGGAGAACAGTTATGGGAAGTTATCAGGAAAAGTATAATAAATAAATAGGGGTCAGGCTGACATGCACATTTAATTCCTTCCATAAGAATTTATAGATATTCAGAGTCATCCTTTCCTTCCTGGTACAGAGAGGAAGACACCCTTACACATGGAGGTTTCCCTTATAAATGTAAATGTCTCTTTCAGAAGGATAACTTCTACTTAGGTTTTGATTTGATAAATTGTCTGCTCTTTCTTAAAAATAATCAGCTCAAGATAACCCTAATACCAAAGAGGCTTATTTTGGGGTGACATATTCTGAAGCAAGAATAAGGGGCAGCATATATCAATAAAGCTGGGGGAAAGGGAAGAAAGGAGAGAGCAAAGGAAGGAAGGAAACAAAACTTTTCCGGAAATCTCCAGCAGTCTTCCCCTTACATGTTACAAGGCCACTACTGGCTTCCAGAGAGACTAGAAATGAGGTTGTTTGTTTTACAGATACACATTTGCACATATAAACAAAATAAAAATTATGAAATTTGTTAAAAAGAAAGGGAAGAATGTGTATTGAGGACACAGCTACCAGTATCTGCTACTCTTATGATTAAGAAGAAAGAGCCAGAAAAATAAATATTTCAAGAACTATGTAAGCAAATTTGCCATTGACTCTCAAATGTTCTATATGATTTTTTTTTTGTCAGCTGTGGTGTTAATTTCAAAGACTTTAATGATGGCTCTTGAAAGTGGTGACATATTGACCTACTATTTGCAATACCTTTCCTATCTTCCATATATTCTACCTGATAGAGGCAAATTTATACTAGAGGCCTAGTGCACAGATTCATGCACTGGTAGGGTCCCTCAGCCTGGACTACACCCTCTCACAACCCAGGACCCCTCGGTGATATCACAGAGCCTGTTTTGTCCAGATCCCCACAGGCCAGGCCCAGTCCCCACAGACCAGGCCTCTAGTATGATATAAGATCTTTGGGTAATCTCTTCCCACACTCCCCTCTCCCCGCTTTGCTCTGAGATTCATCAGTCTGTTCCATGTTTCCATGCCTGTGCATTGAGCATCTGCCCCCTGGTGGTCATTATGTGTCATAGCTACTGGATGGTAGGCCAGTTGCTTAGACTTATATATATATGGTTTCAGGAACAGGAATAAGAATCATTAGTACACCAAGTAGAATCATTAGTACACAATAACATTTTATCAGACATTGACATAAAATTAAGAGAAGTTATTTCAAAAGACAAGACAGAGCTAAGATAAAAGGAAGGAATTCATTTATGAACCGTAAGTTTTGACCCAGTAGATCTATTTCACACCCTTTTTCCTGGTAACAAACAATGAAGGAAACAAATGCTTACCATCTGCACAATAAAACCTGTTGAATCATTGGGGATTTGGAAGTGCTGCTTCTGTTTGTTTTTAAGCCTCAAATAAAAACAAAGAGACTCAGGATATGTAAGCAGGAGGGATTCTAACACTAAAATAGACAAAAGCAAATAAACCCAGAGCAAGCTGCTTCCCAAAAGCCACAGCACAAAAAAAAAAAAAAAAAAAAAAAAAAAAAAAAAAGCTGTAAACTTTTTTAGAAGACTTCAAGGGGGGAAAAAAGTTTCTTAAAAAAATGGGATATTTTGGGAACTTTTTAATAACAGCTTTATGGAGATATAATTCATATACCATAAAATTCAGCCTTTTAACATGTACAAGCCAATGGTTTTTAGTATATTTATAGAGCTGTGCAACTCTCACCATCATTTAATTTTAGTATATTTTTGTCATCCCCAAGAGAGACTTCATGTCCATTAATAGTCACTCCCCATTTCTCTTCCCCATACCCTCTGGCAATGACTAATCTATGTTCTGTGTCTATGAATTTCCTTTTTGTGGACATTTAATATAAATGTAATCATACTATATGTGGCCTTTAGTGTCTGGCTTTTTTCACTTAGCACAATGTTATTAAGGTCTACTCATGTTATACAGTATATCAGTACTTCATTGCTTTAAAAAAATCTTTATCTTTATTGTTGAAAGTATTACATATGTCCCCCTTCCCCCCCCCCATTGACCTCTTCTACCCCGCTTCCACCCCCACCTTACTCCCCCATCCCCACTCTAGGCCTTCACCTTCCTATTGTCTGTGTCCATGGCCCATGCATATATGCATACAATTTACTTGGTTGATTTATTCCCACCAAGCCATCCTCAGCACCCCCATTCCCTCTGATATTTTTTGCAGTCTGCTCTATGCTTCTATGTCTCTGGATCTATTTTGTTCATCAATTTATTTTGGTCATTCGATTCCACATGTGAATGAGATCAGGTGATACTTGTTGTCCTCTGACTGGCTTATTTCATTTAGCATAATACTCTCCAGGTCCCTCCATGCTGTCTCAAAAGGTAAGAGATCCTTCGTTTTCACTGCTGCATAGTATTCCATCATATAAATGTACCACAGCTTTTTTTTTTTAATCTAAGTGACTTAGTCCAAGTTTTACTTTTAAATAAAAATGTTGATTGTTGCACCACAGTAAACATTTGGCCTCTATCTGCCATGAACCACCATTCACTTTGGTAAAAATCCCATTTAATTTTGATATTGTTTGTCCTTTCAACAAAGTCAATGTTATTGAAAAATATATTATGAGACTGGATATTGAAATCATAAGTGTCTCACCTGGTCAAAGTTAGTCAAGGATAAGTGTCATTTTTACCCCCAAGGTAACTGCCGGATTTTCTTTGGGAACTGAATACATGAATAAGTAATAATTTAGGAAAGTAGGACAATAAATTGGCTATCATTAATTTGAATCAAGTGATGGCTCCAATACAAAATTGCTGTAACATAAAGGACTACATTAATTATGTTCATATGCATACATACACCATAGTATACATACTCTTGTACACCTTAAAAATAACAGTGGTGTCATGTAATATCTTTGAAAATCTGAGACTACAAATAAAATAAATTGATAAAAATGTATGATAGTTCCATAGTCTAGAATTTTTTAAGAGTAAATATTAGCTCTATGGAAAAAAATAATCTCACTTTATTAATAGATGTGTTCCTCAGTGTGTTTATTTGTAAACATTTATGTATTTTTTAAAATTTATAATATTAATAGTGATAACTCCTGTGATAAAGAAACAAAAGTTTTCTCCTAAGTTCATATCTTACGCAATTGGAAAAGTACCATTTTGCTGAAACAAAATTTGTAAAATAATAGGAAAGGCACTTAGGAATAGAATAATAATTTTAAAATGTTTGCAAATTGATTTTTAAAAGTCTAATCTATAGAAATATTAGCAAAAGAGATGAAATAGGCCATTGAAACTAAAGGAGCCCAGTCAGTGTGGCTCAGTGGCTGAGCACCAAACTATGCAGGAAGTCACAATTGGATTCCTGGTCAGGGCACCTGCCTGTGTTGTGAGCTAGATCCCCATTAGGATCAATGATTCTCTCTCATCATTGATATTTTTATCTCTCTCTTCCTCTCCCTTCCTCTCTAAAATTAATAAAAAAACATTTTAAAAAGCTGAATGAAATACAATTGTCTAAGAAAATAATAATTTAAGAATTTTAAAGGAAGATATTTCTCACCCATCAGAATGACAAAGATGAGGTGCTTGTGAATGCCCACTGGAGGCAAGAGTGTGAGGAACAAAGTCATCACTGCCTGTGGAGTAACCTAAATAAGCCCAGGGTTTGGAAATCATCTTGGTATTCTCTTTCAAAATCAAAAGTACAACCATATTTACACAACAATTCTACTTCAAGGAGTATGTGCTTCATTTATGTTTGCACAAGGGAAAAGGAATAGATATACATGGACTTTTCACTGTGGCTGGATATAGGAAAATAGATAGGTAGATAGGTAGTTAATCTAAATGGGCTTAGCTATGTGGTAGTTTCTAAAGGGACTTTAGTACTACAGTTTTTTTTTTTCTAATGGCACGATTTTATACAGACATTGAAATGTGATCATTGTGTAGTTTTAATTGCTTAGTTCATTATGTATACTAGTATGTAAATGGCTCTGTATAAAAACACTGTAAGTAAATAAATGTGTTTGTGCAAATGAGCTCAGAGCATGCTTATTTGCTATCATAACAATTGTCTTATAGTTATATATATGGAATGGAATTTAGTGATGGTTGAATTATCACCTATGCATGTGATGGGGTAGCATGGGAATATTTTTCTTTTTTTAATTTGCATGTGCTATTTCACTTTAAGAATCGATTAACTCTATATATGTATATATTATATTTATATCTATATATAATATTATTATTTTTAAATGGAGGGGAAAACAAAGGTTATTTTTTGTTTTGCTCTTTATAAAATGGTTTTAATGTGTAGTTTACTATGTTATTCAAGGTAAAAATTATTTTCAAAGTGTGCTCACTTATTTATTGGTGCAATTTTTTTATATATCTTTGTAGCAGATAAAGATTTAAAAATAACCTCTAGAGTAATATCTTGGGGTTTCTCCAGCTGCTAGTGTGGTCCCATCCACATTGACTCCCCCAGCTGAAGCAATTTGATCCTCTCAAAACTCAAATTGAGAGTGAGAATGTTCCTTTTTCCCTTATTTCTTTTCACTAAAAATAGCTATCCCATTTTTTAAAACAACTGGAAAGTAACTGAAAACTTTCAGGGGTGCTAAATCACTGTCATAAAAAAAAACACCTCACAAAACAAATGAAAATACCTCTTCTAGTAAAGCCATTTAACTCTGATTTGCAGACATGGATTCTGAAGAAAATGGAGAACATGATGATTACATGCATTCTCTTATTCATTCAAAAAGCAAAATTTTTATGAACACCTACTGAGTCTCAGGGACTGTAATCAATGCCTCAAGTGCAAAGATAAATGCAGGCCAGTTTCTAAGAGAATGAGAGAATATTAAGGGAAAAAAAAAGGATTTGTAAAGAGATAATTGTGAGAAATAAAACAATAGTCAGATGTGCAAAAGCAATGCCGACACAAAGGAGCGAGAAATCAAAGCCAGTTGGACAAGTAGGGCACTGTCTTGAAAGATACATAGGAGTGTACTCTAGAGCAGTGGTCAGCAAACTCATTAGTCAACAGAGCGGCAAACGGGGGCTCACAAGCCCCATGGGGCTCTGGAGCCACAGTTTGCCGACCACTGCTCTAGAGTATTTGTTGATTCTAGCAGACACTGTTCATATCCCCTCAGCACTCCCATTCTGACTAATGGTTGCTTATTGCATGCAACTGAGGGCTTTCTCTGATGCATTTAGCCATCGTGGAGAAGGCTAGTAGTGCTAGAATACTGAGACCCTCAATTGTCATCCCCCAGTTATGATGGGTAAGAATTGGATGCTAAATACCCTAAGTTGTTTTTTTTTTTTATTTTATTGATTTTTCACAGAGAGGAAGGGAGAGGGATAGAAAGTTAGAAACATCAATGAGAGAGAGAGACATCGATCAGCCGCCTCCCGCACGCCCCCTACTGGGGATGTGCCCGCAACCAATGTACTTGCCCTTGACTGGAATCCAACCTGGGACCTTTCAGTCCGCAGGCCAATGCTCTATCCACTGAGCCAAACCGGTTTGGGCTACCCTAAGTTGTTTTTGTGTCTTTTTGTTTTGTTTTGTTTTGACCTCAAGTGGAACAAGTGTGAGGCATGTCTACACCATCTCTCAGTAATCACAGTGACATTGAGCCCCAGTTGTCTATAGTCATGACATTCTCATTGATACACCCTGTATTCCCATTTCCTCTCTTCTCTTTCTCATCTCTCTACTTTTGTAGTTGAGCTTCCTGTGATGACCATCATAATAAACTACATGGACTCAAATTTCTGTCTTGGGTCTGATCTTGGGGAACCCAATTTAAGACTTTAGGTAATAGATTGGCTCTGAGGGATGGAAGAGGAGAATAAAGGCTTCAGTGACTTTGGTGTGGGAGACAGATGGATAGCAGCGCCAGTTTACGATACACATTGCCTTCCACGGCCTGAGGATGTTTTGTTCAGCAAAAATCCATCGCAGGCAAACCCTGAAGACTACATGGATGTTGTTATAATCCAAACTGCATGTGGAGTTATAAGCCTGTGTCATAATAGGTTGCATCGGCCATAGCATCCTAATTTTGTTAGCTTAGTAGCCTCTCCATGTGCATCTGAAAGGCCTTGGCTACTCTTCAGTGTTTCCCGCTCCAATTTGCATCATTGTCTTTGTTTTTTTATGTCACTCGGGTTTGGACTGCTGCTTGCCTCCCCTAGCTCAGCTGTTTGCGTGCTTCTCCCAGGGCCTTTCACACCTTCATCAGCTCCACTGTTGACACTACTAGAGGCAGATGTTTGCCTCCACGGTTGCTGCAGCTCAGCACTATGCTCTGGGCCACTGCTAATCTCCTAAATGCTGCTGTTTTGGTATTTTGCTCGGTGCTTTCAGTGTACATGAAGCCACAGTTACTAAACAAACCTATGAGATAGCAGAGAAATCTTCCCATGCCCAGTGTTACGCTTTCTTATAAGGGTGTCATAGGAGAGTTGCTGGGCCCCAAAGAGTGATTTTAATATAAGAGATCCTTCCAGTTTACATGTAGATCTTGTACCGTAGGGAACATATCTGACAACAAAGTGGCTAAATTAGTTAGGGGTTCAGGTAGCAGCTATCAAGGTGTACTTGGGATTTTCCTAATCTCTAGATCAGGTCATTATATAACTCATTCTGTCTATATCTGCACAATGAATTTTCTCTTACAACAATAGAATTTGACCTGAACATTGTGCTTTTTGTAGCTCCTCAAATGTCATGGACGTGAGTGTTCACATGTTGTCAAGTAATGGAAAATTTTCAGTTACTATTTTTTTTTTTACCATTGTCAGAGGCATCATTGCACAGCTCTGGTGCTCTGAGTTGCTCTGAGTCCATGTATTCTTTCCAACTACACCAGAGTAGATTCCTTCTCGAACTTTGCCCATTGTACTAACTGTTGGGAACTTAGTCCAAATTCCTCCTTTATCCTCTGATCACTGGTTATAGATGTTGAGTCTGAGCCCCTCTGCTTGGGGCTGGACTTCCTTGGATGTCGGGTCTTAGACGGAGAAGCCATGAGAAGTTGTGGGTGATAAGGATGAGTCTTTATTGTAGAAGCTAGTGGCCATATAGCCATCAGACAAAACAGTCTTTCACAGTAGTCCGTAAAACAGACAGCCATACACCAGCTGATAAACACATCTTTCCTACAAAGCAGTAGCAGTCTCTGTAGCCTCTCCAACCTCTCTAGCCCAGCACACTGGCTGGTCTCCATAGCCTCACCTAGTCACTGCCTCTGAGCTTCTCTCTTAGCACACTGGCTAGTTAACATGGTAGCTATATTTGAGCTCTCTATGAACTCTTGGCCTTACATCATAGCAGTACCAACTCTCATCTCTGTCTGACCTTTCTAGCCTTTTCCCTAGCCCACTCTCGCTTCTCCAACACACTCTTTCACACTTTAGCAAACTAGCTGGTCAGTAACTTGTATATTATTCCAGAGACAAAGAAGGCTAGTTGACAACAGTGACGTCAATAATTTGGGCTATAGAAAGGCACAGCATACTATGAGATTGCTCTGGCCTTGCAGCTGCATTTAGAGTGGCTTTGTCCCTTTGGCAGACTATCAACAAGGCCTTTCACACACTGAGTGGCCTTGGCTATATGACAGCTCTGGTATGGTTCCCACAACCAGGAAATCTTTAGTCCCTATACACATAGATGATGAAAGATAAGACTATCATCTGACTCCTTCACTCACCAAATGGAGCTAAACCTTTGCTTTGGACAAACTGGAATCCAATAGACCCTGAGTCTTAGGTACTTTGTTTTGTATGATTTAGATACTATGTTTTGTATGATTCTCTAATGGTTTTGTTAGAGAAGTATAAATGACTGTTATTTATACTTGAATGTTTTCCAGAATATTGGACAATTTTATTATATTGATTTCCTGATGACCTGATTGAATTTCATAAACAAACAAAAATCTAAACTGTCTCTTGGGGCCTAGAGAAACCATAACGATCAAAGAGTGTGGTCAAAGAGTGTGGTTACTTTGAAGCCAAGATGAGGAAAATGGAAGAGCTTAAGACATATTTATTAGCTTAACTTATATCTAGCATTCATACATTATAAGTACAAGCAGACCATTTTTAAAAACTTATTGTGATGGAGAATTTCAAACGTATAGAAAGAGAATATAACAAATATTACATACCCTTCACTCAGCTTTAACAATTATAATCATTACCGTCTTGTTTCCTCTCTATACCCATCTACTCTCTAATTGTTTTGAAATCCCAGAAAGAATATCATTTCATTTCTAAACATTTCAGCTTTATTTCTAAAAGAATCTTCCTTTAAAACATAACAATGCCATTGTCATGCCCTGAACAAGTAGTATTTTCTTAATATCATGAAATGTACAGTATTAATGTTTCTCAGATTATTCTGTAAAACTCCAACAGCTTTATTGATTTTTTACAGATAGGAAGGGAGAGGGATAGAGAGTTAGAAACATCAATGAGAAGGAAACATCAATCAGTTGCCTCCTGCACACCCCCTACTGGGGATGTGCCCGCAACCGCAACCAAGGTACATGCCCTTGACCGAAATTAAACCCGGCACCCTTCAGTCGGCAGGCTGACATTCTATCCACTGAACCAGACCAGTTAGGGCTTAAATAATTAATTGGAATTGAACAAGACTGAAGTGACATTATGAATGTAATTATTACATCTAGTTTAGTTTTAGATTTCTCCTAAAAGTTTCTCCTCTCTCTCTCTTCCTTTCCATTGTTTTTTGTAACCAGATAATCAGTGGGTCTGGGCTGCCTGTCACTACTTGAGCCAATTCAGCAGAGGCAGGATTGAATCGTATATGAGTCTTTATTCCAATACTGCTGGCAGTATGGGAAAGCAGCAGATCACCCACAAAAATCTGCTGTCTATTCCACCATAAGCCAGCTGCTTATAATGGATAGAAGGATGAAGTTTACATGGGGAAGTAGGCAAAACGGATGAGAATTGGTATGCAAAATAAGCAGTTTACAGGTAATACAGACTGGGGGTTTTCAAAGGCCTGCAGGTAAGCAAAGGGTTGGGGGTTTTCAAAAGGCTGGCACCTCTGTTTTCTGCAACAAGGTTGTTCATCTTTTAATGATGTTAGGCAGCTCATGGATGTGGAAGATAAGTCACATTGCCAGGTAAGCCCCCAGATCCGCATGTGCAACTCTCAGCCAGGTTAGAATGTGCCTTCTTTAATCAAAATAATCATGGTTAACAGAGCATGATTGATAGTTCTTACAATTATAACTGGTCCCCAAATTTCGGCCATTAATATTTTAAAGAAACAAGTACTAGATTTTGTTGACTATATTCCCATGGTATTGTTTAAAATGTTTCTCTGTCCCTTGGGGTCTCTATAAATTAGAAGCTAGACCTAGAAGGCTGCTCATAGTCAGGTTTTTGGCGTTTTGTTTGTTCGCAAAATGACTTTATAGTATGTGTACTTTCATCAAAAAAGTATATAATGTTTGGTTTCCTCACTTTTATGAGGTGAGATAGTAGCAATCATTAATAATCATAGTGTTGATTAATTACTTTATTATGGAATACAAAATATTCTGTCATTCCTTCTTAATTTATTAGCTGGAGTATTTCTATAAAGGAACCTCCTCAGCATTATATGTATGGTTACCTAGTAGTATAGTACTTCTCTCCAAAAAGAACACTTTTCAAAATAATAAAATGGTTCCCTAGTCTTTTCCTAAGGTTATCAGTAGTGGTTTTTATTTATTTAGTTTTGCTTGTTTGTTTATTTTGGTATCACTAAAAAATGTATGGATTTATTTTTATTTTATTTTATTTTAAAATATTTTTTATTGATTTCAGAGAGGGACAGTTAGCAATATCAATGATGAAAGAGAATCATTGAGCAGCTGCCTCTTGTATGCCCCCTACTGGGGATCAAGCCAACAACCCAGGCATGTCCCCTTTACTGGAATAAAAAACAGGACCCTTCAGTTCACAGGCCAACACTCTATCCACTGAGCCAAATGTATGAATTTAAATATATTCAAATATATTTCAATCCTTTTTTGTTATTATCCTTATTGATGGTCATATTTTTCCATCTATATCCAATGGACGCTTCTTCACATTAGCTCCCGAGTCCTTTTGATAATGCTACTAAACTTCAATAGGCCATGTACAACTTTGATTGTAGACCATCAATGGATATTCCTGAAATGTGGGTATAACTTTGCTTTCTGAATTATTTATACATAGAAGACATTTACTTAGTGACTAACATTTACTAGGGACTAACAAGGAAGCAGTAAAGCAGCAAATATTTCTCATTTCTGTATTTGGACTAATACAATCAATAAAAATAGTAGTTACCAAACATTTATTATGAGGTTGACACTCTCAAAGGTGCTGTATGCAGAGAAAAAGATGTGAACTTAGACCCCATCCTAAATCTAAACACATTTCCAATAAGATCAGAGATTTTGCTTCAGAAAACCTTGGATGCTTAGAGTTGGCATCATCAACACTTTCACAACTATTGAATATTCAGATGTATAAAGGCCATCTATTACTATAATTTATTGTTTTCCTTATGCATATCCCCTTTCCATTTCTATCTTATATTATTTAATTGATTTTTTTGTGTGTGACTCTTCACTTTAGACACAGTTTTATTATGATATGGAATTTATTATACATACACATACATGCATTTATGTGCATTGGAATGTGTTTTTATGTGTGTATATATATGTGTGAGTATATAAATTCACTCCAATAGAGTGGTACGACTGTCTTTGGCCTCCTAGGTTATGCATATTAACACATGTTCTAGGGCTCCTGCCTCTTGCAGGTATAAGGCACTTTCAGATGTGGTCACATCTCAAATCATCACTGTTTTCTTCTAATTTAACACTATTTACACTAGCAACCTTTAGGGTATAGTATAAAAGTTTCATTGGTTATAATTCATTTTGTCCTCTGGTGCTATTTCCCATGCTAGCTCAACCAGAATGGAACTGATACCCTGGCTTGTACTGCTGTGATATTGCCTTCAAGCATATCAGGCACAGGAAGTTAATTTCCATTATTATTAAGTCAAATCAGTTACATCTGCCCAATAATATTATGAGACATATTTTGTTTTAATGAAACAATCACTTTACAATACTTTAACCCTCCTATATGAGTGGATGTTCATATAAAAAGGCATGTTAGTAGACTCTACTTCTCCTTAATTCTGTTTTTCTACAAATAACCAATATCAAATTTTCCCAATGTTAAGACATTTTACTTGATGGTTGCTATAGTGCGGTGCTTTTCAATCTTGAGCAATAAACAGGCCAACTTGAAAAATAAAAATATTCCTATTATCAACCAATGCTGAAAAGTTAATTTTATTAAAAGTTACTTATATAAGCATAAATGTAAGACAAAAGGAAACACATTTTATGGTTAAAGGGCTTATCCTAGCTAATAAAAGAGTAATATGCAAATTGACCAGGCCTCTGCTACACCCACCAGCCATACCCACCAGCCAATCAGAGCAAGTATGCAAATTAATCCAATCAGATGGCTACAGCCACAGAGAGAGCAGGAAGGAGGCTTGGGTTGCCCCTGGCAATGGAGGAAGCCATGCTTTCTGCAATCCCTGGCCAGCAGGCCTCTAATTAAGGCAACAAAGTTTCAATGGCTGTGCAAGCAGAAGGCTTGGCTCCACTCCAGGCTACAAAGTTTCAATTGTAGAAGATAAATAAATCCCAGATACCAGGTCCTCTGCTTGGGTTGCTGCAAACCACCACAGGCCCCTTGCCCAGGCTAACCCACACCCCAAGGGAACATCCACCCTGATCCAGGACACCCTTCTGGGCAAACCAGCTGGACCTCACCCATGCACCAGGCCTCTATCCTAGCTAATAAAAGAGTAATATGCATATTGACCATCACTCCAACACACAAGATGACTGCCCCATGTGGTCAAAAGATCCTGCCCCCATGTGGACACAAGATGGCCACCGCAAGATGGCCAGCAGGGGAGGGCAGTTGGCAGAGACCAGGACTACAAGGGAGGGCAGTTGGGGGTGATCTACACTTTTAGATTCTTCTGACTGATCTAATGATCAAATTGGTATGAGATAGAGTAGCAGAAAAAAAAAAGTTTAGTAACATATATAACTCATATATAGATGGTAGAGACCCAGGAAAATTGTCTAACTCCCCAAAATGGCTGAAGTAGCCACCTTCATCAAAAGACAAAAGAAGATACTGGGGATGCAGAGTCCATTATGGGAGGTTACTATGAAAAGCACAGTAAACCAGGGTAATAGTGTTATGAAGTTTTAAGTTTATGTCTTTAAGGCAGGCCTGATACAAAGAGGAAAATACCCTTACAGATTGAGATGTCCCTTACAAATGTAAAAGTCCTTCACAAAGAGTTTTCAGAACTTTTCCCATATCTGTGGTTTCTTAAAATTAAGCAGGCCAAAATAATATTTCCAGAGGCATAATTTGGGGTGACAAACTTTGCTCCCTGTCAACAGTGTAAGTGTATTAAATGTGTTTTTCATTTATGATATTTTCTATTTATATGGATTTATCAGGACATAATTTCATCATACGTTGAGGAGCATTTGCATTCCTTTTTGTTTTTTACAGCCATTGAAATACAATGATCATGTTTCCCTTCTTGACATGTTTATTAATATTTGTGTGCATGATTTTATCTATATGACATGACATTTTTGAGTCCAAACAATATACAGGTAGATGTAGACCAGTAAGAAATCTTTAGTTGTATCTTCCAGTCTCTGAGATTTTTAATGAGTACAGAATATGAGTCTATAAATGTATTGATGTAACCTAAGGTGAAACTATGAAAAACTGCCTATTCAGTAAAATAAATGAAAAAGATGTGCATGGAGTTATAGGCCCAAAGTTTAGGTTAAAAGTTTTATAAAGAAGACTGCCAAAATGAAGCAAAGGTAATAATACCATTATTTATATGATGATGTATATGTTCAAGACTCTCTGACTCTTGGTCTGTGGGAAAGGCCCCTAGAATGGAAGGAAGATCAAAACAATCTGGAAATTATAAATGTGTTTTCTAAATGAAGGGCCTTTTATATCTAATCAGGAAATAAATCCAAAAGAATCTGTTTCTCAGTCTCTTTACTATTCTCAAAATGGTCTGTTTTGTTAGTATTTAAGAGGAAACTGTAATTGAATGCAATGTGGATTGGAGCATAGTATTTTGAAGAAGATAAAAGCAGAAGAAAGAAAATAGAACTAATTGTTGTTTGCTAGCAAGCTTCAAAATACAGTGTCTGGGAACAGACCATGAGACCATATCTCAAGGCCTGGCCTGCTGTCAGCACTGACAACTCTATCTGGGGGATAGTCCACAGCCTCTCTGGAATGGGGCATGCTCAAAAATTCCCACTCTCGAACAAAACAGTGCTTATTAAAACCAACTATGTGCCAGAAAAAAAAAGAAAGATATATGAATTGATTATGTTGACGCCTTGGAGAGATAATTCCAATTCTGAAAAGCACATGACCTTGACAAACTATTAACTTTGATGTGACCTGACTAATCAACCATACACACAACAGAACTGGGAATAGATCTAGTTATCTGGGACCAAATTGTCTAGATTCAAATCATGTGCCTTCTGCTTTATGTCCTACATACTTTCAGGCAAGTCATATACCTTTTCTGTACTTCAGTTTACTCATCTGAGAAAAATACTATGAACCTCCCCTGGCTGGATAGCTCAATTGGTTAGCATACCCCAAAAGGCCAAGGTTTTGGGTTTGATCCCTGGTCAGATTACATACAAGAAGCAACCAATGAATGTATAAATAAGAGGAACAATAACTCTCTCTCTCTCTCTCTCTCTCTCTCTCTCTCTCTCTCTCTCTTTCTCAAATCAATAAAGTATGGATCTTGTAGGATTGTTTTGAAGATTAAATTAATAACTGACTTTGTAAGTTATTACTTCAATAATACTCTTTCTCCCTTTCTACTTAAAATTAAATTTTATTAAATGATGTATTTGTAATGGCATATTAAGAGTACTGTACAGTTTATTAATTGTGCTACCTTTTAACATCTTTCAAACAAATGTACCCATTTCTCCTTCCAAAAGAAAACTCCTTTATAATTGGTTTTAAAAAGCTTTGTGAATTTATATCTAAAAATGTTTATCTTAAATCACAGGTTTGTAATAATGTAGATTGCAGTCATAATAATGTAAATTCTGGTTTAAAAGAGTTTTTCTAAGTAGCATAAGCTAAGTGATTGTGGCAATAAATGAAAATAAATCAATAAGATACTTCTCTGTTTGGAAATTAACCATTTCCTGGATGAATTCATATATTACAAACTAAAAAAAAAAAAAAAAAGTAAAAAATGCCTTTTGCAGCCCTGTCCTTAATACCTTAATAAATGTTAATTGAATGCCTGGATGTTTTCCTTAAAAGGCTATAATCTGCCCTGGCCAATGTGTTCAGTGGTTAGAGCCTTGGCCCACACAGCAAAGGGTCTTGAGTTCAATTCCTGGTAAAGGGTATGTACTTGGGTTGCAGGTTCAATCCCCAGACTCAGTCAGAATGCACGAGGATGGCAACCAATCCATTTTTCTCTCACATTGATGTTTCTCTCTCTTCCCCTCCCTTTTCTTCCCCTCCCTTACCTTCCTCCCTTTGACTCTCTCTAAAAATCAATGGAAATAAGGTCCTTGGGTAAGGATTAACAACAACAAAACTATAATCTTATAATTTCACTTGAAATTATTTGAGGAGTCAAAATATACCTTTTTCCCTCAGAAGATGAGATTGCTAGATAGTTCCAGATACAATAAATTGAAGTATCCCCTTCCAGGTAATTGACAGTTCTAAAGTAGATCAAACAGTGGGAGAAATGTGTGTTAGGATACTAACTTCTAAGTTACAATTAAATCGGTAGGAGTTCATGCACTGCCTGGAGACCCAGAGATTTTCGGTACAAATAAGGTTTTTCTGAGAACTTAAAGGAAATAAAATTTGCAATAGTAATTGATATGCATTGAGTTTATTAGAGAAAGTATTTCCCTTTATTCTTGCCCTTTGATTTTCTGGAACCCCTCCTATATAATTGTATTTTTATTTATCTTATATCTTACAAACTTTGTTACTGAAATAAAATATAAGTCATAAAAGTGCATAAACCATAAATATAGACAACCACCACTTAGAAAGAAATAGAACTAGAAAACTGAGCCCCACTACGGTTGCTCAGTGGTTGAGAACTGACCATGAACCAGAAGGTCACAGTTTGATTCCTGGTCAGGGCATGTGTCCAGGTTGTGGGCTTGATCCCCAGTGGCAGGTATACAGGAGGCAGCCAATCAATGAGTCTCTCTCATCATTAATGTTTCTATCTTTCTCTTCCTCTCCCTTCCTCTCCAAGATCAATAAAAATATATTAAAAAAAGAAATAGAAAATTAATATATTTGATTTTTATGGCAATTTCTTTCTTCTTATACTAAAAATCTAAATTTCTTGCTCTAACCTGTGTGGCTCAGTTGGTTGAGCATCATCCTGTGTGGGAATCTCTTTCACGTCCTGCGTGGTTCAGGGTTCCCATTCAGGGTTCGGGTTCTGGAGGGGGCTGCACTGCAAATGAAAAGAAACTAGGAAAGTATTAATTTGGAAATATTGGGGGGGCCAGACGGAAGACTTCCTCTAGTGAGAAGACTACCCTTTTGTTCTGGCCTTGCATATTCATGTATCAGGTGTCTTTAAATAGTCAAATATTCATATATTAGGTGTCTTTAAATATTCCTTTTATTGAGACTTTGGGACACACCCAGAGCCTTTAGGCAGGAAATTTCAATAACAAAAATACATAAGACAAACAGATGGAGGCTGCTTCAGCTAACAATGCCTCACCTAAACAATGAGTAGTTAGAGCAATTAAGGTTGTTGACTAGCCTTCCAGACTTCCTGTCCACATCTTTCTATTAGTGAAGCAATGTTCGGTTTCCAGCAATCCTGCACACAAAAAGGTGGCTTCTTTGATTCCCTGTCAACACAGGTGCCCAGGTTGCAGGCTCAATCCCCTGTCAGGGAGCATGCAGAAGGCTGTCAATTGATGTTTCTCTTTCACATCAATGTTTCTCTTTCTGTGTGTTCCTCTAAAAAAATCAATAAAAACATATTTTTAAAAATCCAAGTTCCCAATGACATTAATGTAATTACATATTTGATTTATCCTAGAATATATTGGTCCCAACATAACAGTTCCTGAAATATTTTTATAAAACCTTTGTAATTAGAGATTAGGAATGATTTCTGCATTTATTTTACTATTACATGTTTATAGATATTGGCTACCCACTCTAATGATCAGGCTGCTCTCAAATACCTGTCTGAAAACAGCCTTTCTCTACAGCTGTGTGTTTCTTATCCCATATGAAGTTTCTGTGCCATTGGAGGTTATGTCTGCCATATTTCCTTCTGTGGCAAATCAGTATTCTTTTAAAACTGCTCTTCCTAGTCTTGGTTGCTTATTTGGATCTTTCCTTTGTTCTTAATTTTAGCTTATGCTTTCATTTCTTTCCTTCTCTGTTCCTAGACCCTTAAATCACAGTATCTTCCAGGGTTACAGATGAAAGAATCTTGAGACTATTACAATAGGTGATAATCTTCTTTTGGGCCTAGTGGCTAATAGAGCTGGCTCTGGGATCAAACAAACCCAGGCTTATATGTACAGACTTGACCATGAACTAGGCCTTGCTTTCTTATGTACCTATGTCAAAAGTTTTCAATACATATTAGCCATAGTCATATTCTATCTACTATATAAATGCTCCACAGAGATGTTGACTTTTTCTACTCTGTTTGATGCTGTTTATCAAGGACCTGATATACATTAGGCACTTAAATATTTGCTTAATGAGTCAAGATAAAATGTAATAGGGAAAACATAATTTCCTAAATTAGCATTCCCATCTCTTGACCCCAAAGTAATAAATATATGTTGGAGGAATTATGGCACATTGATTCAAAAAATAAAAGATGGGAGTTTACAGTGATCTCACATAATGATATGGTGCAGAAAAGAATGAAGGAAATATAGTATGATAATAGAAATGATGGCCAACACCCTTTTTGTTGACACTAAAAGTAAAATATATATAGAGAGATTATTATAAAAATAAATAAATAAAAGTATGTTTATCAGATCAAATATATGCTATTGCATTCTGGGAAACATAATTAAGATGAGCAGTTGGCCAAAACCGGTTTGGCTCAGTGGAGAGAGCGTCAGCCTGCGGACTGAAAGGTCCCAGGTTTGATTCCATTCAAGGCATGTATCCTGGTTGCAGCCACATCCCCTGTAGGGGTCGTGCAGGAGGCGGCTGATTGATGTCTTTCTCTCATCGATGTTTCTAACTCTCTATCCTCTCCTTTCCTCTCTGTAAAAAAATCAATAAAATATATTTTAAAAAAAAGATGAACTGTTACAAAACTGGAGCCTGTCTAGAAAGCAATTGATGATTTTCCATGTATTAGCTATCTTTAAATATTCAAAGAGCTATTTGGTGGAAAAGGGATGGAGTATATTATTATTAAGGTAAATAGAAAAACAAACAAAGGGGGCATCTGTAATACCTTCAAAGATAATTTTTTTTATATAGGTAAGTAGAAAGGAAAGGGAGACAGCTACCCAATTAAAACAACAATAAAAGCCCATATGACATGGTTAAGCATCAACCATGAACCAGAAGATCACAGTTCTATTCTCAGTCAGGGCACATGCCCAGGTTGCAGGCCTGATACCCAGTGTGGGGTGAGCAGGAGGCAGCCAATCAATGAGTCTCTTTCATCATTGATGTTTCTATCTCTCTCTCCCTCTCCCGTCCTCTCTCAAATCAATTAAAAAAAAATAGATAATTAAAAAAAACACAACTCCATAGCAACAGTTAAATATGGCCCAATATAGAAAAGCTTCATTCGGAAGCAGTGAGTTCTTTTTCACTGAGGTGTGAAAGGCTTAACATCTATTTAAGGAATGCTATGGAGGGAATTGGTCCACATACTAGGAATTGGAGAATATGAGGGCTTTGTACAGTATTCACATTTGAGTCTTAGGATGTCCTATGAGTATTTCAAGGATCATATCGTGGGGAAGGATGGAGCCTGAATGCCTCCTCCATCCCACATTATTTCTTTTTTTTTAATTAAATCTTTATTATTCAGATTATTACATTTGTCTCTCTTTTTTCCCCTCCATAGCTCCCCTCCACCCCTCCCTCTACTCTTACCTTTCCCCCCAATTGATGAATCCATAGGTGTATGATTTTTGTCCAGTCTCTCCCTGTAACACCCTGCCCCCTTTCCCCCTGAGAATTATCAGTCCACTCCCTTTCTGTGCTCCTGATTCTAGTATATTCACCAGTTTATTCTGTTGATCAAATTTTTAATTCACTTAATTTTTAGATTCACTTGTTCATAGATATGTATTAGTTGTTCATTTTTTTAATTTTTTATCTTTCTCTTCTTCCTCTTCTAGAAGAGTACTTTTCAGCATTTCATATAATACTGGTTTGGAGTTGATGAACTCCTTTAGCTTTTTCTTATCTGTGAAGCTCTTTATCTGCCCTTCAATTCTGAATGATAGCTTTGCTGGATAGACTATTCATGGTTGTAGGTTCTTGCTATTCATCACGTTGAATATTTCTTGCCACTCCCATCTGGCCTGCATAGTTTCTGTTGAGAAATCAGCTGACAGTCGTATGGGTGCTCCCTTGTAGGTAATGAACTGTTTTACTCTTGCTGCTTTTAATATTCTCTCTTTGTGTTTTGCTCTTGGTATTTTAATGATGATGTGTCTTGGTGTAGTCCTCTTTGGATTCTTTTTATATAGGGTTCTGTGTGCTTCCTGGACTTGTAAGTCTATTTCTTTTACCAGATGTGGGAAGTTTTCAGTCATTATTTCTTTAAATAGGTTTTTAGTATCTTGCTCTCTCTCTTCTGGCACCCCTACAATTCTGATATTGGTACGCTTGAAGCTGTCCCAGAGGCTCCTTACATTATCTTCACATTTTTGGATTCTTTTCTCTTCTTGCTTTTCCAGTTGAGTGTTTTCTGATTCTTTATATTTCAAATTTTTGACTTGATTCTTGCCTTCTGCTAGTCTGCTATTAGGTCTCTGTTTAATATTTTTTATTTCAGTCAGTGTGTGTTTCATTTCTATTTGGTCCTTTATTATCTCTAGTTGGATCTTTTGTATCTCTAGTTGGTCCTTTTGCATCTCCTTTTGGGACTCGATAACTTTATCCAACTTTTCTAGCATCTTCTTGAAAAACCTTATAAGCATGGTTTTGAATTCTATATCCAGTCGTTTTTTTCCCTCCATTTCTTTTGTTTGTGATCCCTTCCCTTGTCTTGGCATTTTCACTATGCCAAGAGAACTTCTGTGTTGGATTCAGCTTTATGATACCAGACTTGAAAAAGCGAAAGAGCCTCTCTTGAGCTTGGGATGGGTGGAGTCTGAGGGCTTAAGGGACCGCCTCGCCTTCCAGTTGGGCCCACCCTCCACGGCCCCTGAGTCTCACATGACTGGGTAGTCGCTGGAGCGGTCCCTGTGCGTGCGCGCACTGTCTCACAGTGCTTCTAGACTGCTGCCTTTCCAGCTCCTCTGCGCTACGGGACCACTCGAGTCTGGGTCCCCAGGGTTTCGCCCAAAACTGGGGTGTAGTGAAGCTAGAAGTGGCACAGTTGGGAGGGTCTACCTCCCGCCCACTTGTGAAAGCCAGCGGCACAATCAGCAGTCTGTCCTTTGCGGCACAGTGCCGTGCGCACCATCAGACCTCTGATCTTTTGCGACTCCCCTAAATTTCCGTGCACCTCTCCCTTTTCACAGTCCAAACTCCCCCCGTATGAGTTTCGGCTGGATCTGGAGTTTAGTGTTGTAAGATAAGGGGTTCAATGCAGTTGAGAGTCTCCATTTCCCTCCCGCCAGAGAAAGCCAGCCAGGTTCACTGTCACTCGCTCTCTTCACTCACATGTCTCTGTACCTCAGCTTTTTGCAGCTCCTCTGGGTCTCCGTGAGCCCCTCTCTTTCCCTCTAGTTGTAGAATTTCCACTCTGCCAGCTTTCCTGTGGTTCTGGATGATGTCCGTTCTGTCTTTTAGTTGTAGTTTTGAAATTGTTGTGCAAGGCAGCAGTGTAGGTGTTTACCTATGCCGCCATCTTGGATTCTCCCCACATTATTTCTTTAGCTGAATAGTTCACACTTCATGTTGGTCTTCTGTGACACAGTCCAGTCCATTTGAAGAAGCAATCTCTTTTCAATCCTGAGACCCTTAATTCCTCTGTACTTCTCAAAGGTCCTTGAAACAATGTTATTGGTATTTTTATGCTGGTTTAATGGGTGTGCACAGAATATGGTTCACTCTAATGAGTCTACAAAGACTTTAAAATCCAGAAATATTTTATTAGTGTATTTCCTTACATATTGATTACAGTAAGCTTTGCCCACTTCTAGCATGTTGGCACAGTCAAGTTAGCAAATATAAAGTGAAAAAGTGTTGATAAATGAGTAGTCATGCTAACATGTTTTAGTATACAGCAATCAGTAAGAAGTAGATGGGACAGTCTGAGTAAGGCATTGACAAGAGTAGCTATAGCCAACTGGTGCTGCCTCTGTTAACCTGGAAGGGACTTAATGTAGAGGAACTGTCTTTCTATATTTCTTGTAAAAAAATATGTTTTATTACATCCATGCTAACTTCTTCTTGGCCATAAATTCAACTGACAGTTATTTCCTAGCTTTCACACTTGCTTTTTTTTCTCATAACAACATATTGTCTTTGAAAATTCCATCTAATTTGATAATCTGGACTAGTCTATTAAGGCAATATAAAATTGTTTTTCTTAAAATTTTGTCCCAGTTCATTGGGTTTAATGATCTATAGTTGATTTGCTTTTGATTTTTTTGTTTTCTCAAGCTCTTTGTGAGTGTCTAACAAATGTTCTGAACTATTTAAAATTCTTTATCTTAAAAATTCTAGTAATTTCTGGTTATATACACCAGTGAAAATATTTTATATCTAACTGATATTAAATATCTATTAAATTTTTTAGAGTCCTGCATTTTAACCACAATTGTAGAGATGGACAAAACCTCTCAATACTGTACTAGATATATGTGACTTGCTTGGTAATTCTTTGCTGAATGAACACAAAATACAGAAATGAATGGTTTTGCCTTTTATACATATTTTATGTCATTATAATGCTCATTTCACATTATGTATTAGTTCACTCATGTCCGTTTTATTAGTAGAAAACATAATTTCATCTTTTGCACATAGAAATAACCTTTTAGTCAGAATCAGTGTTTCACACTTTAAGATAAACTTGAATTTGGCAGCCTTACTAGTGTAATAATGTGGACTTTCAAAATTATTACAAAGCCTATCAATCTGAACTTTAACATAAGGAAAAAAAGAAATAGCATTCACTCCTTGATGTGAGAGCTAGAATTTATAGCCTAGAAAGTAGGTGAATTCACTTATAAAACTTTATTTTTAGCCAGACTGGCGTGGCTCAGTGGTTAAGTGATGACCTATGAACCAGGAGATCACAATTTGATTTCTGGTCAGGGCACATGCCAGGGTTGCGGTCTCAATCCCCAGTGTTGGGCATGCAGGAGGCAGCTGATCAATGATTCTCTCTCATCATTGATGTTTCTATCTCTGTCTCCTTTTCCCTTCCTCTCTGAAATCAATAAAGATATATTTTTAAACTCAAAATTCTAAATTTTGGGAAATTTGTGAATAATAGAGTTCTAATATGTGTAGTATGAAGCAGTGGGAAAATGTATTACGGGCTGTGAAAGATATTCCAACCTCCCATGAGACTGAGACTTTTTGAATCAATGTGTGATAAAATTGATCTGAACTTTATCGCTGATGCTGGAAATATGTGGTGGCCTCTGATTGCTCTGAAGTGAGCTAAAGAAGCAGAACACATACTATCATTCAGAAGTGGTTGGAGAGTTACCTTTTCTTTATTTAGGGAAAAGACAATGATTGAGGATCCAGACTGAGAAAACAGCTCATCAATAGTAAAGTTGTTCAGGAAAATGTTTTATCATAACACATCTTGAAGTTTCTACTTAAGGCTATTCTACATGAATATTTGAAAAGAGGAGATGTCAAATATAAAAGTGCAAGAGGCCCCCAGGGTTTAGTATCTTTATTTGCATTAAGGTTTCTCATAAATAATTCTACTTGGGGATATGGGCTTAAAAGGCAACTGCTTAGACTTCTGGTATATATGTAATAAATGTGACTCCTTTTTAATATCAAAGTTCCCCCTAGGATAGTAAGTGTATTTATTTTAAAGAATATAAAAATAAAATGTATAAAATATTCTAGGTGCCTCAGATCATTGCAAATTAGTCATCAAGTCTCTCTTAGTTCTTCTTGGATTATATGCATAATGCCTTGGGAGAGAGTACAGTGTGTTTCAGAAAATGGGGGTGCCACTAGGGGGTGAAGAGGTGGTAAAGTTTTCAGAAAGGAGCAACCCATGGGAAGAATTTTTCTACTATCAAGAAATTTACTGAAGCAAAGCTGATTTTCAATTAGTTTAAGGTAATGGAAGATGTCAAAATTCCTGGGTTTTTGTGTTCAATAGCTGAAGAACATTCTAGAAATAAGAAGTGAACCATAGGGAAGGTGACATTCAAGTACACTTGTTTTCTTCAATATTGATATTCTTCTCTTAAAATTATGTCTGGAAAAGCTTGTTCATAGACCCAGTCTTTTAGGGCCAGAAAAGTGAAATAATGATGTCAAATAAGAAGTTAGATTTCCTCGCCAAGATTTCAGGAGCTCCTGGGCTGGAGCTATGTGTTCTGGTTGCCCATCCTTTTTATATGGTCAGAACAAAGGTGAGGTATATTCTGAGTCCTCACAGTGGTCTTATCCCAGGGCCTGTCAGCTGAATATTGCTAGCAATATAGGAAATATTTTGCACAAAAGGACTGAGCCTCTCTGGACCAATGATGTTCTCAGTTTATAGGGTGTGTGATGATTTTCTAAAGTGGAAAATCGGATGGGAGCCGGATAATCTCAGAAGGTAACTTTTGGAAGTTCAATAAGCCCAGTAGTATCTGCAAATTGGACTGAATTCAGCGGATAACAGCAAACTCGATTGTCCTTGTATTCCCAGGACCTAGTTTATAGTGCGCGGTTCATAAAAAACTCCATAAATGATCACTGAATGATGAATAAATAAAAAAGTGCACAGATGAATATGTCCCTGGGAGTTCAAGATATTTTTATGTCCATGCATTCTACATAGCTGTCTGCTGTTCTTCTGAATTCATAAAAAAGTGTTTGCGTTTGTTTTTTGTAACATCTGATCTTCGGACACAAGAACAGGTCAGTCTAATGAATGGAAAGTACAGTGAATTAAAATTCAGAAGACTAAAGTCAAATCATTCAAACATTCTAAGTTCTCATCTGCAAAGGGGGCTGATTATACTTGCTTTCTCTGCTCGTGGTGTTCCCATAGTGTGCTGCTGAGCTATACATCACCACACAATATATGACCATACTGAACACAGTCTCCATTGTCTTCCTCCCCCTGCACAGTACAAACATGGTGGTCTCACTAAACATCCAGGCTAGTACAATAGATAAGCACATTATTCTGGTTTGAATTTAATCTTTGTTTCTTACTAGCTCCATAATGGTTACTTTATCACTCATCTGTAAAATGGTGTTAATATAATACTTATTTCTGTGAAAATTAAAGAGCTACTACAATCCAAGTGTCTAGAACAGTGTTTGGCTTATTGTCAATGCTCAACGTATCTGAGCTGTTATAGTTGCCAGGTTGCAAGCTCAATCCCCAGTAAGGGGCATGCAGGAGACAGCCAATCAATGATTTTCTCTTATCATTAACTAGTGCCCCAGTGCATGGATTTGTGCACATTGGAAGGAAAATAACTAGAAGAAATATTTTAATGTCGCTATTCATCCTTTCTATATAATAGAAGTATCAACCAAATTCATGATCAACAATGACAGATGGAAACACATGTGTGTGATTGGTGCCAATGAGAGCTTTATATGTATCACGCATGCATGAATCAACTTAGCCTTTTATAGATATAGAATAAACTTGCTTAATTAGATCTTTCTGATTTAGCTAAACTTTTTCCAGCCCAGTGAAGCACCCCAACTTCTCTTTCAGGTAATTGTCAGAAACACAGCAGTAAATATCAACACGAAGCACATTATTATTTTAGATCACGCAGGGAGAACAAAAGGTAAAATATTTAACTGCAGCAGTGTTTGACTATATTCTGCGCAGTGAGAAACCCTGGAGTCATTTTCAAGGTCCACCATTTATTACTTCTTTTCAGTTGGGTCAAGTTTTTAAACTTTCTAAATCTCCGTTTTCTGGCTAATGAAAAGAAAATGATATTCTACCAAGTCTCCTATCTATTCCAGGACTTCTGTGAGGATCAAATGAGATGAGGCATAGGAAAACACTTCACAAATATTTGGTTAAACTGTAAAATGTTTGAACCCAGTTATAATGCAAGTCGGGTCCTTGGGCTGAACAAACTCCAAGGAGGACAGTCTCTAGGGAGAGGAAGCTGGGCATTGCTGACAGCGATGATTTCTAAGTTGGGCTGGGCTGTGGACCACATTTTTTGCCATACAGTCTTGGCAGTGTTGTCTGGGATTTTGGTGGGGTTTCATTCCTGGATGGCGGTGGGGCCTGTGTCCCACTTGGGGGAAGCCAAGTGGCAGTTTCTTGTCACAAGGTTCATGTTGCAGTTTATTTTTAAATGGCCAGTGAGCGTCATGGAAGCTCCTGCACTGAGCGTCTGCCCCCTAGTGGTCAGTGTACATTATAGCTAGCAGTCGGATGGATGGACACTTAGCATCTTATATATATATAGATTTACATATTTGCTCTTATACCTTACTTACACCCCTGGATGATCATCACTGTTTGCAAAATGAAATCTAACTTTACTGGTTTCTTGAAATCTATCCCATTTTTATAGTTCTAGCTTCAGCCTCCACACTTCCTGACTGTACATCTTTGATTCTGTAATTCCTCCTATGGACCACCCACCCTATTTTATACTTCTTTACCTTTACAGAGGCTCTTTATCCCACCTAGAATGTTTTCCTGTTGCCCTGACAAACTCCTGGGATTCCTTAAGACTACCATAGGAGTAGTAGTTTATTTAGTAGGCCTACATTTATTGAAGTGTATGGTCAGTCTTCACCTTAAGGAAATGTGGGAAGGCTGGCTTTCTGAGCACTAAGAGTGATTTCTGTAGGACAGTTAATGCAAGCCAATGCCATAGCTTCTGCCATCAATCACATCTCCCCTAGTAGATGCTTCTGGGGCCATTTGACAAGGTGACCTCCTTGTTGCATATTGTGCTAAGCCTTTCTTTCAGAGGCATATTCAACAAGAGTGGGTTTTGCTGTCAAATTAACTGTTCTGCTGTCCTTCTGTGGAAAATTTGTCCAGAAATCAGTGGAAAATAATATAAATTCAGCCAAAACCGGTTTGGCTCAGTGGATAGAGTGTCTGCCTACAGACTGAAGGGTCCCAGGTTCGATTCCAGTCAGGGGCATGTACCTTGGTTGCAGGCACATCCCCAGTAGGGGTTGTGCGGGAGGTGGCTGATTGATGTTTCTCTCTCATCGATGTTTCTGACTCTCTCTCCCTTCCTCTCTATAAAAAAAAACAATAGCCGAGACTGGTTTGGCTCAGTGGATAGAGCGTCGGCTTGCAGATTGAAAGGTCCCAGGTTCGATTCCGGTTGGGGGCATGTACCTTGCTTGCGGGCACATCTCTACTGTGGGGCTTGCAGGAGACAGCTGATCGATGTCTCTCTCTCATCGATGTTTCTGACTTTCTATCTCTCTCCCTTCCTCTCTGTAAAAAATCAATAAAATATATTAAAAAAAACAATAAAATATATTAACAAAAAAATAATACAACTTCATCTCATTCTGTTAAGAATAAATTGTAGTCATCAGTGTTTTTTTAGAAAATGATTTTGTCTAACTACTATGCTACTACCTGTAACAAAAATAAAATTAAAAAAATAAAATGTTTTAAAAAACTGTCTTTGGGAGACAGTTGGGAGACAGTGACAAAGTGATTCCATAATAGGGGTATGAAACCCTGTTCAAACCTTAGAAACAAAAAGCAACAGGTTTGCTAATTTTACATGCATTATTAAGGAAAGAACAAAGATCCTTGGTCAGTTCATTGTTTTCAGTAATTCTCATATTGAAGTAAACTTGGATACTGCAGATTTTCAGTGGGAATCACAAACATCTGTCTATCTGCCAACTGTGTGTGTGTGTGTGCTTAAATTAAGGATTTAAATGAAACAATAGTGGGACAATCATAACTTCAAAATTATTGTTTTACCTAACGTATACTTTATGTGTATGTTCCATAGTAAGGAAATAAATGGATGCATTTTAAGTTCCATTTGGTTTCATTTAGTTTATTAATTTAAGCCACTATATAGAAACATGTGATATTTAAACCAAAACATTTCCTTAAAAATAGTTTGTTAATGTATACAAAGAAAGTTATGGTTTGATGAAAAAAGCACGTTTAAAAATATATTTCTTATTTAACTTTAAAGAGGAAGGGAAAGGGAGAGAAAGAGAAACATTAATGACGACAGAGAATCATTGATTGGCTGACTCCTACTCACTTTCTACTGGGGATTGAGCTCACAACCTGAGCATGTGCCCTAATGGAATATCAAACTGTGACTTCCTGGTTCATAGGTCAATGCTCAACTACAGAGTAATTCACTGGCTGGGCTAAAAAGACATATTTTTTTAAATCTATTTTAAAAAATATATTTTATTGATTTTTTACAGAGAGGAAGGGAGAGAGATAGAAAGCCAGAAACATTGATGAGAGAGAAACATTGATCAGCTGCCTCCTGCATGTCCCCTACTGGGGATGTGCCCTCAACCAAGGTACATGCCCCCAACCGGAATCAAACCTGGGATCTTTCAGTCCACAGGCTGATGCTCTATGCACTAAGCCAAACCAGTTTTGGCAAAAGGCACATTTTAAAAATATATTTTATTGATTTTTCACAGAGAGGAAGGGAGAAGGATAGAAAGTTAGAAACATCGATGAGACAGAGATATGGATCAACTGCCTCCTGCATGCCCCTACTGGGGATGTGCCCGCAACCAATGTACATGCCCTTGACCGGAATCGAACCTGGGACTTTTCAGTCCTCAGGCCGATGCTCTATCCACTGAGCCAAACCGGTTTCAGCAAAAGGCACATTTTTAATTTGTTAAATGAGGTAAGACTTTTTATTAGAAAACGTATACATGAGCAATTACAGATCTGGTCTTCCAACTAACTCAAGAATAAAAAAGCTAGTGAGTGAAGTCATATTTCAAAATGATGACATTTTGAACAATTTTCCTGAATTTTAATTTTGTTACTTCTAAAATTAAGACAGTCTTAACTAGTCATCAAGGTTGTTTTGTTCCCTGATGTTATGTTAAAAAGCTTTGGAAAATGTAAAATGTTGCATATATATTATTGTTGTGCTTAACTTTGGTGCAAATACATTTGGGGACAAATAGTAGAGTGATAGATAGCACAGCCCCAAAGTTCTCATTCCTTGTCAATCATGTATTATAGTTTTACTTTGATTCAGTTATTGAAATATTTTTACCTCACTTGCTTCTTCATAATAAAAGATTCTACTTAGCCTTCCTTAGAATCTAGGGATAGGGAATTGCCAAGTATGCTCTTTATCCACTGAAATGTTCACTGCCATTGCATTTAATAGAAGTAACCCAGATATAATTGAGCAGGTAGAAAGAAAAAGAGGATGAACATGTAGAAATAACTTACTATATTCCAGATTTCATGCTTAATTGGATGATCTAAGCTAAATCTCTTCTATAATACTCAGGTGAAAGAAATGTCAGTTGTCTTTATTTTTCTAAATAAAATTGATTATACTGCTAACACCCTATTTACCAGGGCAGGCAAAAATACAGGCTGTTATGTTGTGAACTGTCCAATCCCTTCTCTGGAGTTTCTCAAGAATCTAGTGGGCCTGTACTATAGCACCCGGAGAACAGAGAGAGGACTATAACCTTTAATTCAACATCATCCAAGCAATTTGATTCACTCAGTGAGAAAGCCACTTCCTCCTTCTCAACTAAATGAGAATAGAGATACTTTCCCATTGGCTATTCCCAAACACAAGAGGGATATTAATTATCAATACATTTTCTCACTATTTCACTCTGTCAATTTTAGTGGGCTACCATGGTTTACTTAAAGTGACAACTATAATAAAAATTTTTCTGACAGAGCTATGAGTAGAATAATAACTAACTACTTGAGTGCCTTTGTGCAACCAGGTTTAGGATATAGTTTCATAACTGGTAATTTGAGGGAGACAAATTACATTGCACATTGTCTTGGTTCTGATATACCTGAAACAGCTTAGGAATCTGTAGTCTAAAACAGCTTCCTGGAGAGGCTGATTTTCCTTTCCCCCTGCCCACATGCCTTTATCCATTCCTTGCTCCTTCCTCCTCCTTGACTGAGTACCTGCAGCAGAGTCCTGGGCAAAATGTTATAGTGTTGAAATTACAATGTTTCAGTAGTTTACATTATCTTAATTTTCTCATTTCCCGAGGCATTTTGAAATGCTATGATAACATGAAAAATGTATGGCTTTCCCCAATGAAAAGCTAATTAACAATTGCATTTATTCTTTGATGAATAGCTTCAAAGCTGAATTATTACTAAGCGCTGTTTTTGGTTTTTGGTTTTTCCCTTAGTTAGGTGGTTAAATACTGCTAAATTTGATCATTTTTGGCTAAATTAGACCATTCTTTGGCAACCTAGGAACAAACTGGTTTCATTTTTATTATTGTGTAATTTCTGATTCAATGAAAAATTAAGTACAATTTGGGTTACTGTTATTAAGAAGGAAACTGGCTTCAAATGATGTCATGAAGCTACTTTTAAAATAGAGATGTCTATTTTTATGGGGAAAAAAGTAAGAAAAAAAATGACTTATTAGCTTTTTTATTCTTGAGTTAGGCTGAAGGCCAGATCTGTAATTGCCCATGTATAGGTTTTCTAAAATTTGCTCAAGGAAATCTGGGTGAATTTTCCAAAAGGCAACTAAAGGTTCACAATTGAAAAATTATTCTTCATGAGTATTGGTGAGTATAATGGTTTGCTGCATATGGGATATGCTGAACAATATATTGAGAACCGCAGCTCCAGGCAAAATTAAAATTATGTTTCTCAAAGATATTAGGGATTAGCTTATTTACCAATTTGTAAGTAATTTGTAAAAAAAGCTACATTTGCAAAATCTATAAACCTTACATTTTAAACTTAGAAACTTCCTTTCTTGCATATTCTAACAAGTCCAGTGGTCCTCTACCTTTGCTGCTAATTGGAATTCCATGAGAGCCTTTAAAATTTAAATATGACTGTGTTCCTCCTCAGCAGATTCTGATTTAATTGGATTGGGAGGAAACCTGGTCATTGTAATTTTTTTAAAGTTTCCCAAGTATTTGTAATGTGCAGGAAATATTGCAAAACCAACACACCATTTTCTAACAAACCCCAACAAATTCAAAATTATTTAGATAGAAGAATAAATAAAAACAAAGACAAAAAAACCCACAACAATGTCAACAAAGTAGGCACTTTGTAAGTATGTGTTTGTAATAACACATCACTGAATATGATTGAAAAGTTAATACAACAATTTCAAAATGCCCAGAAGAATTAATTATAATAGTCAGCAAGTCATTTTAAAAATAGGAAAAGTGAATTAGTAGATCATATGACATAATCTTTAGATAATATAGGAAAGTGACATTCAATTTATATGGTAAACATACATTGCCTTTGTAACATGAAGAAAAAGTAGTGTTATTTTAAAAGTTATTTTAAAAAGTGCGCTATTTAGCCCTGGCTAGCAATGGTTAGAGTACTAGTCCACTCAGGTTTGATTCCCAGTCAAGGGCATGCATTTGGGTTGCAGGTTCAATCCCTGGCCCCAGTAGGGGTATGTGCAGGAGGCAACCAATTGATTTGTCTCTCTCACATCAGTGATTCTCTCTCTTTCCCCTGCTCCATTCCATCCTCCCTCCCTTCCATTCTCTCTAAAAATCAATGGAAACAGAATATCCTTGAGTGAGGATTAACTAAATAAATTAAATTAAAAGTGGGCTATTTAGAAATTGATGAAATAAGAAAACCACACATTAAAACTTCTGGGATAAGACCAAACCTGTAACTAAAGAAAAATTTATAGCCTTAAATGCTTTTATATTTGAGATAAAAGGGAAAATAATAACCTAAAACACTTGAATTTATCAGAAATAAAAAAGCAGTAGTAGAAATATCTTCAAAAATACTTTAAGACAAGTGCTTTCAGATATCCAAGTACGAATTATCATTCATTTAAAAATTTCCAAACCAGAATAGTTTTTAAACTTCTATATGCATATCCTACAGTTTTCATTGCCTTGATTGTGAAATTTGAAAAAAAATAGCACAGAGATTGAAAATTATACACCGATATCAGGAATATAAATGTTAATATCCTAAAAAATAAAGTAAATAACGCTAAAGACAAAACTCAGGAAATAGATTGCTTAATTTCAGAGAATCTATATCCTTCATTGTGTTGTAGGAGAAATGCATGAATGGCTTGTCTCCATTGCTAGTGGGAGTGTGGGTCTTGGGGTACCACTGGAATAAGCATTCCCAGAGGGCCCCAGGGGAAAATGAGATGTGGTAGAAAGCTTTATTTGTGTGAAATGACATCCCTCAGTTTACAAAGTCCCATTTCCCTTGATCCAGTCCTGGAAAAAGTGCAGCTGGGGACTCAGTATAGATAAAAGCAAAGGTAGTGTTCAGAATTTCAGTTCCATGTGGAGCTGGGTCCAGTGCAGCAAGATTCCCAACAGAGCAAGAGAGGTAACTCCTTTGTTTAGGAGTTTATATATCTGAAATCTTCCAGAGCTTGCATAGGCTATGCCTCCTCTGGCCAATGAACTGTTCCCAGGTGTGCCTGGCAAACGTATACCTTCCCTGTGTTACCAAGACTTTACTGGGCATGTGTCTATTTGACCTTGTCTTTGCTTCTTTCTTATTAATTAGTAACTGGGATACTTACAATGGTATTAATTGTATATAAAAATCAGAAGAAAAATATATATTTCTATAAATTATGAAAAGATTTATAATCTGCCCCTGAATTAAGAATAGGAACAAAAAATTAACAATGTAAGAATAGAGGATAATTGATATAAGTGTTAATATCCTATAAAATAAAGTAAATAACACCAAGAGACATGACACATAATTTCTATCAAAAACAATAGCAAACTCCATAATCAATGTTGAAATATTGGTAGTATTTTCATCAAAACCAGAAACACCACTAGAATGCCTATTAAATGCTCTTTCTTAGTACAATAATTGATATTCTAGCCAATGAACTATGCCAAATAAAAGAGGTGAGAAATATAAGTACTGGGGCAAATCAAGTTATTTATATTGTGTGTTATTGCCCACTTGGACCTACATGAATCGACACTGACAACTATATAGTCATATAACTATTTAAGAAAAAAACCTAGAAATTATTAGATATTAATTAAATGCTAACTTACCTGCATGCTAGTAGCTACTTAGATGATCTATTAGAAACCAAAGCTCTTATTTTCCACAGTAGAGTTTCAAAATATAAAATTATTATGAATGTATTTAGCATTATACTTGAAGATATACAAAACTTTACTGAAAAACATAAAAGAATATTTTAATACATGGACAGATATATGCAATATTAATGAGAAAATTAATATTTTGGACATATAATTTCTCCCCCAATTAACCTAAAATATAATAGAAAAATACCAAAATTAAATTGAGAAAGGGGCTGATAGAGTTTTGGATGTGACAAAAATTATTGTTAAGTTCATCTGACAGTAAGATAGATGAGATTTCATTGGAAAATGTTGAAAAACGTAAATGCAAAATATCATTTGCCCTTCTCAGTGTTAAAAATGTAAAATAAAAATCCCACTAAAAAATACACAAACAGAATAACACACTGAAAAAGTCCCAAAATACTATACTCAAGTATATATAATAAAAAATGACAAATCAGTGGGTAAAGATATATTATCAAAGAAGTGGTTGTAGTAATCATATAAAAAGTCAGAATTCTGCTTTACTTAAGGCAGTAGATTAAATTTCAGCTAGATAAAATATTCAAATATATTAACCTTAGGAATCCCAAAGAAAAGAGGAACAGTAAGTAAATATATCTACAATGGGATGATGGAAAATACTTCTCTAGAAGTAACAACAAAATCAGAAAGTAAATGGAAAATACACAAATATTTTTTTACATATAGATTTTTTAAAAAAAATCTGTACATACAAAAAACCGAAGAAACTAAAATTGAATCTTATAAATCAATTAAGGAAAGAGAATGTACTGCCTATTTTAAAAAATATATAGGAGAAAGAATTGGTATAAAATCCAGAAGCATGTGAGAAAATGTTCAACCTTATTTATACCCAAATAAATGAAACTAAAAATAATATCTTCTTTTCAATATTATACACTGACAAGAGACTGAATTGGTATATTTTAGGGGAGCATTTTTGTAACATCCATCAGAACCCTGAACAGTGTGCATCCACTTGACTGAGCAATTGCATTTCTAGATAATCATCAAAGGAATACTTAAGTCTATGTGCAAAAATTGAATTGTACAAATATTTGTTTGTTATTTTTATAATGAAAAATTAAAGTCACATAATAACCATCAGGAGAAGACTTTTTAAAAAATCATGGCACATCTGTTTTAGGAGACATTTCACTGATATTAAAGACATTCCAACTATATTAGTATAAGTGAAAAACAAAAACTATAATATGTAGTATCCATACGTATAATGTTATAAGTATAATCTCATTTATATGAGTATATATCAATATATGAATCTTTAGTATATCTGAGAAGTGGATTTATATATAATGTTAATTTTCTCATTTTTGTTTATCAGGATGAATATTAATAAGTGTAAAACTGTTTGAAGTAATGTTTTTAACTTTAATTCAATATTAACTACAGATATGTTAACCTCAAAATAAAAGGCCAAAGTCAGAGGCAACAAGAGTTTATTTGAGGCCCAAAATAATAGCTATTTTGGGAAGCACTGATTCAGGCAGAAACCCAAATAGTGGTCTGATTAGGAGGTGCAGACAGAGTATTTATGAGAAAGGGAAGGGGGACAATTACATGAATAGAAGGAAGGATTTTCTATGGGTGCACATAAGCTAACATAGTGATGCCAATTCTAAAGAATGTCTTCAATTTTCAGTCCAGTAGTCAGAATGTCTGCTTTCCTGTTAGCCTTGCAAAGAGTTGTTTGGGATACAATTTTACTTTAGGTTCAGTCCAAAAGTTATTTAGCCCAGTTATAATATTCCAAAATTTTGAGAGTAAGATGACATGCAGTTCCTTTGGGATGCAGCTTCCACTCCATAAATTCTTTTATTTAAATACTAGAGGCTCGGTGCATGAAATTTGTGCACGATTAGGGTCCTTAGGCCTGGCTGGTGATCAGGGCTGGCCTTCTCCCAGGTGCCGACTGCTGGCTGGGGCCTTCCTTTGTTTTGTGCCACACCCTGGCAGTCATCACACTTCATAGCCAGTGGTCAAACTCCTGGTTGCTCAAACTCCTGAGGGGATAATTTGCATATTAGTCTTTTACAATTTCTCTCTAACCCTATATTGTCACCTAGATATGGGAGGTTGGGGAGTAAATTGCATCTTCTGGCTATGTTCACTCTTTATAACATTTAGTGTCTTATCCTTGTTAAGTGGTTTTTATCTATTGAGTTTTCTAGATCAGACTTGAGTTTGCTGAGTAAGTACCCATTTTCAGAAAGGCTGCCTGGATCTGTGGGAGTGGTAGGGGCATCTCCTTTTGACATTTCCCTCTCAGGGAGCTGCCTTTTATTATATAGGATACTGTGTCCCTCTCCTACTTGTCACAGCTCAGAGGCACAATCTTGTTGTAGCCTTGATTGTTGTTGGTATCATTGGGGAGAATTGACCTCCAGGCCAATTGGCTGTGAGGATCAGCTTTGTCTATGCTGGGAGAACTTCTGTGCTGGAGACACCCTTATGAGAGAAGACTTGCAAAAGTCTCTGTGCTCAGCTTGAATGGGGTAGAGTCTCAGGGTGGAGCAGACAGCATTGGTTTCCTGTCAGCCCTGCCCTAATAGGCCCCTGTGTCTCAGTGTCCCGTGATGATCACTGCAAGTACCTCTGAGAGAAAGCCGCCCTTGAGTTCTGCCTGCTGCCAGACAGTCCAGTTTGTCCCCAAATGAATTTGGGCCCCCAGAGTCTTGCCCAGAACTGGAGTTCAGGGCATTTTGGGAGCTTTTGTCTCCCTCCTGCTTGAGAAAGTCAGCTGCGTACTCAGTTGCCTACCCTCTCCACATGCACAACTCAGTACCTCTGCCTTCCACAGTCCCTCTGAGTCTCAGTGTGCTTTTCTCTTTCCTGACAGTCCAGTTTCACTCTGTATGTGTCTGGTCCCCAGAGTCTCACCCAAAACTGGAGTTCAGAGCAGTTAGGTGCTTTTATCTTCCTCCTGCTTGAGAAAGCCAGACGCGCACTCAGTTGTCGGTCTTCTCTGCAGACATCTCAGTACCTCCTCCTCCTGGCAGCTACTCTGAGTCTCAGTGTGCTTTTCTCTTTCCGTCTAGTTGTAGAATTTCCACTCAGCCAGCCTTCCTATGGTTCTGGATGATGTCAATTTTGTCTTTTAGTTGTAGTTTTGTAATTGTTGTGTGAGGCAGCAGTTTAGGTGTTTCCCTATGCCGCCATCTTGGTTTTAACCATCTTATTTTAAAAATGGTAAAGACTTTGTTTTTTTTAGAGCACTTTTAGTTTCACAGCAAAATTAAGGGGAAGATACAGAGAGTTCCCTTATATCTCCTGCCACTATGCATGCATAAACTCTCCTGTTTTCAACATCTCCCATCAGACTGATACATTTCTTATAACTGATGAACCTACATTGACATGTCATAAATACTCAAAGTCCATAACCTGCATTAGGATTCATCCTTATTATTATATAGTCAGTAGGTTTGGGTAAATGTACAATGAAGTGTATCTATCATTATTATATCACACAGTGTGTTTTTACTGCCCCCAAAATTTCTGTTCTGTGCCTATTTATCCTTCCACCTCTCACACCCCAAACTCTAACATTTTTACTGTCTCTGTTGTTTTGCCTCTTCCAGAATATCATATAGTTAGAATCATACAGTATGCAGCTTTATCAGGTTGGCTTCTTAGTAATATGCATTTAAGCTTCCTCCATGTTGTTTCATGGCTTGATAGTTTCTTTATTTTCAGTGCTGAATAATGTTCCATTGTCTTAAAGTACCTGACTTTATTTATCCTTTCACCTACTGAAGGACAACTTGGTTGCTTCCAAAAGTTGGCAATTATAAATAAAGGTGCTATAAACCCCCTCATGTAGGTTTTTGTGTAGCTATAAGTGTGCAACTCGTTTGAGTAAATACCAAGGAGCATGACTGCTGAGTCACATAGTAAGAGTATGTTTCACTGTTCAATCCCCAGTAGAGGGCATGCAGGAGGCAGCTAATCAATGATTCTGTCTCATCATTGATGTTTCTATCCCTCTCTCCTTCTCCCTCTCTGAAATCAATAAAAAACATATTTTTTAAAAAAGAGGTGGAAGGGTTAAGAAGGGGCTAGAATCGTCATTGGTAGAGGAACTAAACTAAGTTTTATTAGTCAAGAAAGGGGATGGACTTTTTAATGATTTTCTTTGTTGAGACTTGGTCTTATCTCTGCCTAGTTCCAGACATAGTCAGGGTGGCCTTCTCTGGACATTATTTCTCATGAATGCTATTTATGTTTGGTTGGGAACAGCACAGCCTAGCTGCCAGCAAGGCTGTTTTTCACATTATCAGTCCCTCCTTTGGGCCAAGGTAAGATAAGAACAGTCCAAAGAACTTTGATCTGTGAGGTCCAAGTCTGCACACGTAAGAGAATTCTGCCCTTGAACAGCTGGATCTGTCGTTAAGGAAACAATTTTGGTTGTTCAAGTTTGCATCAGGAGATAGTGGCAGTTTACTCAAGATGTGTTTGGGACAAGCTGTTCCTGTTTTGTGTCTGTTAGTGTCCTTTGATGGTGCTTACATTTCAGTTATGCATTTTCCCTGTTCCAGTTTTTCTGAACAGCTGCAGATGTGTGGTCTTAGCTTCAGCCCCCTCCAAGTGTAGATCCCGAGGCGAGGTGACAGCTTGTGTAGTACACTTTAGAAAGTTTATCCTTTTAGCAAAGGCGGCTCAACTGCCCCAATGTCCTCCTGAGGGTGTGCAGAAGATCCACCCCAAATGGTCCACATGGGACCCGGGAGAAGGACATCTGTATCCACCGGCCTATCTCCCTTGGCCGCGGTGGCTCCTGAGCATATATCTCCTTTCCCTTCCAGGTGTGGAGATTTACCAGAATGACTGAGTGTTCCATATTGATGTCCCTATCCCTGGCAGATGTTAAGCATTTCACTGGTATGTGAGGGATAAATAGGGGAAAAATGCTTCCAGCATTTTGCCCCTATGAGTTTTTGAAGACTTACTGTATATGACAACCCTGTTAGTAAGACTAGATTGTCTCATCTTGATACAGCAAAAATCCTTAGACCTGGCAAAACGTGCATGTCTTTATCAAGATGCCCCTCACTCCTTAGACCTTCTATTAGTAGTTTCTACTTATTTTAAGAATAAGTTCCAAATATTATGCATATCAAAGATGGCTAGGTCTATGAAGAAACAAGGTGCTATTCCTGGCATCATCCTGAAGGATTTCTATCCTGTGTCCCAAACTCTGAGAGTGATGGCTGAGCTGGAGTTCTGACTTGTTCTATCAGGCTGCAGAATTTAAAGAGACTTTCTGCCATTGTGGGTAAAGACCCTGAATGAGGGCGTCTCTCTGTAGTCCAAACCCACTCTTAGCCCAATAATAATAATCACATCAAAAAGAGAGGCTAGCTTGATCTTGCTTTAATACCATTGAATTGGCTGTACACCTTTCTCCATCAGGATAACATACCTATTTTTAGCAATATAACTCCAGCAAAATTCTGGAAGTAAAGCTCAAGCATTCAGGATGTTAAGAAAGACCAGACCTTAGAGCCCAAAGTATGATGATTGAAACTGGTAATGTACATCATGGCCAGACCAGTTTCTCCCTTGTTCAAAATACTGTTCTATTTGTGAGCAATTTTCTTCCACTTCAAACTCTTTCATAATTCTTCCTCCTGTTGCAATTTGACCATCCACTAATCATTTCTGAGATGGAAACACATTTCTAAATGAAATACTTTTGAAGCACTAATTAAGCAGAGTGGGTTTATTTATTTATTTTTAATTTCTTGTGAAATGGTTAATAGAATTGCCAAGGAAGTACTTTTTCAAAATCAGAAAAACTATATATGATTTTTTGTGTGTGTGTGGAAACAGTTTTTGGCCAGATGAAGTTTATATCTCAGTAATTATAGTGAAAAAAGTACAGCCCTGGTGGGTGTGGCATCATCCTGTGCACCAAAAGGTTGCTGGATTTGAATCCCAGTCAGGGCACATGCTCAGGTTGTTAACTCAATCCATGATAGGGGGTATGTAGGAGGCAGCTTATATGTTCTGCTCTCACATTGATGTTTCTTTCTCTTCCCCCCTCTCCCTTCCTCTCTTTAAAAATCTTAAAAATAAAAATATAATAAAGTGAAAAAGTACAACATAAAACACGTTATGTTGCACCAAAATAATGTTTATATAAATGATTTAATAGTCAATAAAAGTTTAGTACTACTCTTTTCAAGTAAAAGGGATAGTTGGAAATATACGTTTCTAGCCTTGGATCTTCTGTTTACAAGCTAAGCAACCTTGTGCAAATAACATGGTATCTACATGTTCCATGAAATATGGGTCCATTTATAACAAAATTGGTAGAAATCAGATCAAGAAATACAAAGAAGGTAATAGCAAAGAAGATTTATTTGAGGAGAATAGCAATGTGAATGGGACATTGAAAATGTCAGATATTACTCTGTTTGATTTTATCTACCATAGCTTCTATCTAGCCTCCTTTACAGCTCAAGGGACTATATAATAAAGTGTACTTTGTGGTCTCCTTAGTAAAAACAACACTCATAAGGAGTCATCCATGAACAAGACTAGCTAAGACTTTCCTATCTTTGAATTTGAATGAGAAATCAGCAATTAGCTCCAAATTACATCTCATTTATAAATTTAAAATAGAATATTCATATGAAGTTTTGTCCTTTCTTAGTTTCTCTCTGAACTTGTTATAGCAAGCTGTGTGTGTGTGTGTGTGTGTGTGTGTATATGTGTGTGTTTGTTTAATTTGTTACTTAATGTCATTCTCAGCTAAAACAAATTTAAGCATTTATTAAAATTTCACTGTTCATTATTATTGTTCAATACCATTTTCAGATTTGAGTAGAAACATCTATAATAATAAAAGCATAATATGCTAATTAGACTGGACATCCTTCTGGGATGAAGCCAGGGTTACAGCCCTGAGATCTAGGCAGCCACCCCTGGCTGCAAAGGCCTACTTTTACATGAATTTTGTGGATTGGGCCTCTAGTTTAATCTATATACTATATAAAAGCCAAGCAACTGGAACGAGGGAACAACCAGAATGACCAGAATGACCAGAATTATTGGTCACTATGATGAACACTGTGGCGGCCAACTGCCTGATCGGGGACTTGATCAGCCCCCTTCCTCCTCTTGGCCTCTCCCTCTACCCAGCCCCACACCCAATTGCCCCCCAATTGAGAGCAGAGCTGGCCAGCTGACTGCCCTTGGCCCCTTCCCCCTTCCAGCTCAGCCCCTATTAGCCATCAGGGCCAGCCGGCCATACCCTACCCATGCACAAATCCATGCACTGGGCCTATAGTGTATAATAAACACCTATGCAGAATCACTGAAATTATACAATTTGTATTTCATACCTCATTCATTTTGCTCTTAAAAGAAAAAGGGAAATGCTGCACAAAACTAACTCAACTGTTTTTATTTTATATTTTTCATACACACACATTTTATTGGCATTCTCTACTTTTAGCTTACTGATGAGTAAGGGAGGACAAAAAGGAAGAAAGGGAAATTAAAGTTGGGTTGCCAAATTTTTTCCTTTCCTTCTATGTCATCATTTTCAGTATAAGTGATCGCCTAGTGCAAGTAAGGAACACAAGAAAGGATACGGTAGGGATTTTTGGCCATTAGTGTTTCTAAGAATGCTATTGACTTCTTCCTGAAGTCAGAGTAAGCTTTGATTCATGTGGGGAATCTTGATCTTTCATGGCTGTCTATCCCCCTGCTTATTACATACTTATCCTATACTAGTTTCGAGTCTTATGCATTGTGGTTGTACAAGAATTTTGTGCTCATGAGATATTGCAAATGACAACTATGAATGGAGCAGCAAGTAATGATGGATGCATATATCCATCTTCTCTCCTCTCTGCATGCTCCATTGCCCCATGTGGCTTCCTATCTATCTATCTATCTATCTATCTATCTATCTATCTATCTAAGCCTAAGTGACTGTTGGACCGGTAGCTATGACACACACTATCCACCAGGGGGAAGATGCTCAATGCACAGGCATGGAAACATGGAACATACTCATGAATCTCAGAGGAAAGAGGGGATGGTGGAGAGTGGGAAGAAATTAACCAAAGATGTTACATGTATACTAGTGGGTTCCCTTGGCCTGGCCTATAGAGATTGGGCTGAATCCAGCAGTCTGATATCGCCCGAGGGGTCCCAAATTGCAAGAGGGCACTGGAGGGAGCCACCAGTGCACAAATCTAGTATAAAACGTAAGTTCAGATATATAATTATTAAAAATTTCAGGATGGCAACAGAACCAAGAGTGATGCTCTTCTAAATATAAAATATAGGGCCCTATGTGACAACACAGGTCACATGCCCATAAAGCCAGCTCTTTTGAAGTATAAAAATTTTATGTGAAATGCTGTGATCACTAAAATTAAACAACTTTTCTAGACCTTCTCAGAACCTTTACTATGCCTAAATGCTTCAGAATCTCCAAAAGTAATATAAAATTTAGCCTTCACAATCTTCAGGAGTGAGACAAATTGACAAAACCTCCGGTGGATCATCTTATTCCCTACTAAACTTCTTGGCTTTGCCAACATGCACTCCAGGGATGACCACAGACTGATTCATGCTAATCAAACTTCCCAGAGATTTATGGATATATCAGCTAAGTGTCAATGTGGTGATGGACAAAGAAAAACATGATTGACTGCCTACTAGCTTAAATTTGTGCATTGCATATCAATAAATAACCACCCCCAATACATGCACACACACATACATCAAGCCATCTAACCAGGAAGCTAGATTATAATTGAAAGGTTATTTGATTAGTGTGCAATTTAAACAGAGGGAGAGAAATATTAATGAAATGGCAGAGGTTTGTCCAACAGAAATACCTATACCTATAAGTGAACTGCCTATTTCCATTTGTGATCATAAATATATACATTCATTTTATACAGTATGAAAAATATGAAATCACCCGTAATCTGACACCTTGTGCTTGGCACATGGGAACTACGCTTTCTCTGCTCTTTAATAACCATTTCCTTTTTATTGAATACTATTATCCCAGTGCATGAAATTTGTGCACATTAAAAGGGAATTAATTAGAGGAAATATTTTAATATTGCTATTTGCCCTTTATAACAGAAGTATCAGAAATGAAATTAATAAAATGTATATGAAAATAATATATAAATTTATCACCCACAGAGACGCAGCATCAAGTCCCCACCCACCTGTGCACATCTCCCTGTGCACACAGCATCCTGGTGATAGGTCATTACAGCATGAGGGCATCACGACCATAGGCTTTTTATAATACAGAATTTTTAAAGTTGTCAGTATTTTCAGATTTTGCCAGAGGTTACATACTCTTCTCTTAAGTGTGGTATATTTCTTAACCAATCATTTCAAACTTTATTTCTATCATTTATTTTTGTAAGTATCAAAAAATTGAACCTTTTAAGAAGTATATTATTATTTGATTTGTGGCACGCTCAGTAGCTATATTCTACATATAGAAAAATGTTCTAGTTTTAAATATAATAGAAATTTGGGTTGACAGAGTACAGACAAAAATTAAAATTCTGCCTACCCATTTTTTAAATAGCCAAGTACAATTCAAAATAAAAACAGCCTTAATAATGTTTTAAACTCTCATGTAATTGATTAATTCTACAGTAGCTAAAACTTGTTACATTCCTAACAATGCCCAATGACCTGTGGTAAATAAATAGGTGGATACAGTCCAGTTGACAGAAAATAGTTGTCTGTTACTGACTTGTCTGAGAGGAAATGAACACTTGCATTTATTAGGGACAGAATATAAACTGTTCTTCACTGAAGCATTTCTATGTTCTTTTAAATATTGATAAGGGCTGTGAAATTAAAGGTAAAATATGTAAGTTATCTGGACTATCACAGATTACTTTATTAGCTGCTGGTATTTTCCTTCTATAATTATGATTTTCCCAGGTCTTAAACCCAATAAATTCTATAACCTCTATTTAATATAAAATTATCAGCAAAGTAGTATATAATTTCCTTTAAAAAGTTTAAAGCAGTAGACAATCAGAATTAGTGCAAGGTTTATAGGAGTATGTCTCAAACGTGGCTATATTGGAGCTCTTACAAATAATTATGCCTGGGTCTTATTTCAGAGATTCTGACTTAAGAGGTTTGTAGTTCCAGCATCTGGGTTTTAAAAGTTCCCCAGTAGGTTATAATATGCATCCAAGATTGAGAAACACTATAAAATGAAGGGAATTTAGGGGTCACAGGTATCCCACTGCATTTCCCAACTTCTTTAAATAACCATCATAACCCTTCAAACTCAAAATTATTGATAGTTCCAGAGGTGATGGGCAGCTACTTTACTGCAAGAAATCAGTACAATATTGATTACCTCATTAGTTACTATTGACGGCTATAATGTAAAGAGACACTCCATGTTCAGTTATTGATTATGTAAATGTGTCTGTAAAAAAGTAACATGGCCAACTTCCTCTATCTATCTATCTATCTATCTATCTATCTATCTATCTATCTATCATCTATCTATCTATCTATCTATCTATCATCTATCTATCATCTATCTATCTATCTATCTATCTCTATTCATCCATCCAGTAGCTCCATTGAGGTACCAGCAAATCTCTGGTAGTATCGATGCCAAAATGTCCTGTTTGTGTCTGAGTTCATTGTCTCTCATAATCAAAGAGTGAGTTCATGGACAAAGAGATGAGCGAAAGCAAAGTTTTATTAGAGAAGGTAAAGTAACGAAGCTCTCTGTAGCAGAGAGGGGTCCCCAGAAGGTTGCTGCTGAAGCTTCTTTGTCTAGGGCAGTGATCAGCAAACTGTGGCTCGCGAGCTGTGGTTTGCCGCTCTGTTGACTAATGAGTTTGCCGACCACTGATAAAGGCGTTATCAACAGAGATGTGGACAGCATTAGGAAGATCAACAAGGCTTGATTTTCAATCCCAGAGTTGACCTTCAACCTAACGGCTTAAGGGAAAGGAGGCTCCCAGAATTGGAGAGCCAGAGCCACAAGAGATGCAGCAGACAGCTGTATAACAGAGGTCTTCGGTAGAGGATCATAGCTGATCTATGGAGCTCATCCAAGAGCCAGGAAAACAAATTCTCTATTCTTTTCTCCCCCACTGAGCTCCTGCCAGGGCTCTCAAATAGAAACCAGAGGTCAAGGGAACTTTTGGATGCAGTTCTTAATGGGCAGCCTCTGGGGCACCAAGTAGGGCAGGAAAGAATAGAGAGTGGATGGGAAAGGTCAGAAGGAAATACTTTACACATGACACGAAAATTCCTCCCGTCTGAGTTAATCTAATGTTTTGTTGGTTATTCTTTTATACAATCCTTTTGTTTCTAAAGCCTGGACATAGCTAATACTGAGAAGTTAGAAGCGGGTAGGCCAGTGGTCGGCAAACTCATTAATCAACAGAGCCAAATATCAACAGTACAACGATTGAAATTTCTTTTGAGAGCCAATTTTTAAACTTAAACTTCTTCTAACGCCACTCCTTCAAAATAGACTCGCCCAGGCCGTTGTATTTTGTGGAAGAGCCACACACAATGGGCCAAAGAGCCGCAGTTTGCCAACCACTGCCTTTATTAAACTTTTCTCAGAAACCCCCTGATTGAGAAACTTATTATTTTCCTGCCAGGCCCCTGATTAAGTTGTTTGGGGAGAATTTGCACACACGACTCTCTTATGACATCAATATGTACATTACACATTATTGAAGTTCATACTTTTGACAATGTAAACTTTTGTGTGCAACACCTAAACATCCGGTTGTGTTACCAGAGAATTAAACTCCCCAGTCACTCGTGAGAGTGAGGTGGAGGTTCTTGGGGCACTGCTGAAAGAATCATTTTCAGAAGCCCCCACGGGAGGATGGCATGTGAAAGATTTTATTTGCATTGAGCTACATTTTTCTGGGTCCAATGTCCCATTTCCTACAAGCCAGTCCTGGAAGGAGGGATAGGTGGGAGTTCAGCAGAGCCAGAAACAAAGCCAGTGTCCAAAGCTTCTATTCCATGTTGTTGTCTTGTATGGTTCATCTTCAGGCTAGATTAAAATCTATTAGTCCATGTGTGGAGTCCAACATGGCCAAGAGCCATGTTGGTAGAAGGATCTTGTCCCTACCATGGAGTCACAGGAGTCAGGTGCTCTGGATCTGAAAGAGAGAGAGAGAGAGAGAGAGAGAGAGAGAGAGAGAGAGAGAGAGAGAGAGAGAGAGAGAGAGAAACTTCCTTTCTTTGGAAGTTTAGATATTTAAATTTTGCATGCTTACAGTGGCACCCATCCTGCCCACTGACTTGCTTTGAGGTGTGATTGATGGGCACACAGGTAGGTCACTCATTCAGACCTTACTAGGCATGTTCTAAACTGCCTTTGTCCATCCAGTCCCTCAGCCCCTTTCCCCATCGGTCAGCAGGGAACAAACTTGGAGAAGTTAAATGCAGCTTTTGACAAGGCTGTATGAAGCAGCCTATATTATTTGGTCTCCCCTTTCACTCCTTTCCTGTTAAATAATAACCAGGTTATGGCAACAGCATTAGTTGTACAACTCATTTTTGCAAACCTTTGCAGAGTTACTTTATGGAGAAGTAGGAGATTCAAATTATCATAGACAAAAATATCTCAGATACAAGCACCAGCAATGATTCTTTCATATATAGTTTTCTCCCACCAAAAACTAGGACTAGGTACAAGTCTTCTAGGTAACATTTCAGGATTTCACTGTCATAAAGGTTGCTATGGCACCAAAACCTTTGGGGTAAGAGCATCCCCAGCTTCTCCCTGCTTACATTCTGGGCCACACTCTCTTCTCTTATATAATTATTGGAGAGAGTCGTGTAATGGCCAACTAGCTTTTTGGGATATTGTAAGTCTGGAAATAAAAGAGGAAGAGAAAAACAGTAAGAATAAATGAAGATAAGAATCCTATGAATTACTAGTGGAGTGGAATATTTCTGGATGCTTTGGGGAAAAGGTTGTAGGCAAAGCAATAGCTTGTGCTAAATGAAGATGAGAGGTAAAAATTGGGGATTAAAAATGATGTGTGCCCCTTCATGATGGGTTTAAGAGATTCAAGTGGAGGTGTGAAATAGAATCTGTACTTGCTAGACTGAGTTCTTTTGACAATACCAAGAATAGAACATAGGTTAAACTTTATATGAATTTCAAGAACTTAGTAAGATTTCTTAAACTACTACCTTTTTTTTTTTTTTTTGGTCTATTACTAACTCGCTTTCCCATTCCCTAATTGTTTATATTTAATGCTGTCAGGGAAGAAAAAAATTTTTTCTTCTACCCTTGTAGGATCTTTGCTTGGTCTAATAGCCAAATTAACATATGACAGGGTAAGAGGAGAAAAAATTTATGTACATCTAGGAACTACATAAGAATATGAGACCCAAGGATAAGTCAGGCAGGTGAGGCTTATATGCCATCCTGAGCTAAGGAGAAAAGAAAGGTTAGGGGCCTAGAACTTCAAACTGCAGCAAGACAATTTACAGGAAGACAGGAAGAGAACTATTTGGTTAACATCCAGAGATAATGGGATTCAGGGAGGACTATGTACAAGCAAGTCTTGTTAAGTACCCCCCACAGTCTATCACACTTAGCCCATATTCCATATAGTTATGTCTGATATCTCTTCCTTCTATAGGCCCTCTATCTAACTTCTTGTAGGCAGTTTAGGGGGAGATGAAAAAGAAAAACTTCCTGAGTCTTCTGTTTGTTTAAAATAATCAGCCTGGCCCTAACTGGTTTGGCTCAGTGGATAGAGTGTCAGCCTGTAGACTGAAGGGTCCAAGTTTTGATTCTGGTCAGGGGCATGTACCTTGGTGGCAGGCACATCCCCAGTAGGGGGTGTGCAGGAGGGAAGCTGATCTATGTTTCTAACTCTCTATCCCACTCACTTCCTCTCTGTTAAAAAAATCAATAAAATATATTTAAAAAATAATCAGCCTAATATAATCCCCAAAGAGACATAGTTTGGAGTGGCAAATTTTGCTCCCCCGCAATGCTTTCTAATTAAATTATTAAAGTGAGATTTATGAACTACTCATAAGAGGAAATAAGTAATGGAAGTTAGATGATAGTGATCTAGTCATAGCTGCTAATTGATGAACAATATCATAGCAAAAAGTGATTTGAAGAGGGTATAACATTAAATATAGTAGTTGTCTTGAGGGGGGAAGCATTTAAAAAAAATGTGTTCTACTGTTCTTTCCAGCTTTCTTTAATGAGTATTTATGCTTTCGATGTTCAAAAAAAAATAAGGTTAAAAATTAATTAAAATATTAATTTATACTGGGCCAGGGAGGGGTCCAGGACATTAATAACTACAATCTTTGTAATGGCAAATAAATGTGTTATGGTCCTACTATAGAGTAGTATATAGCAGTGAGCTAGTAAGTGAATGAAATATAGTCACATTAAGAACATAGAAGATCATAAGATATACTAAAAAAAACTCAACACTTTAATTATCAGTCATTTGCAACCATTTTCTTAAAGGTTCAAATAGTAAATATTTTAAGTTTGAAGGCTATATGATATCTATTGCTAATACTTAACTGTATTGTAGTGCCAAGTCAGCCATATGAAACATGTGAGCAGATGCTTGTAGATGAGTCTAATAATGCTTTTAAACAAACCATCAGCTGGTAATAGACTGTACTGTGATGACACCTGTACTAGACAGCACTCAAGAAAGATCAAGCAAGAAGAAGAAGAAGAAGAAGAAGAA
>JAAGEH010000029.1:8720485-8911734 GCA_011751065.1 Lasiurus cinereus | reverse complement strand
GAGAGAAAGACTTAACCAAAATATTATTTAGGCATGCATATTGGGAAATTTTTTTTTCCTTCTACCTTTCTGGGACTCTTGGAAGAGTCCTCCTTATAATAATAATAATAATAATAATAATAATAATAATAATAAACATTAACAGGAGAAAAAATAATTTTACACATATAGCTCTTATATACATGGGAGAGACTAAGGAAACTGAGCAATTTCCTGAAATGCCCCAATCCACCAACTTAATTACCATCTCCAGCTTAAGACAAAAGATGATGTTGGGGGTGGAAGGCAGTTATAGTAGGTAACTAGGAAGAGCACAAAAAGTAGGGTATGGTTGTTATACAGATTTAAGTCCTTGCCTTTTCCATTGATAAGAGTTTCTAGAGATTTAGAGTCATCCTTCTCTGCCAGGTACAGGTAGATTTCTCCTGACACATGGAGATTTCCCTTATAAATGTACTATAGACCTGGTGCATGAATTTCATGCATGGGGAGAGGGGGTCCCTCAGCCTAGCCTGCACCCTTTCCAATCTGGGACCCCTTGAAGGATGTCCAAAAAGCCCATTTAGGCTTGATCCCAATCCAGGACTGCTGGCTCCCAACTGCTCTCCTGCCTACCTGCCTGATTGCTCCTAATTGCTTCTACCTGTCAGCATGATCACCCTCCAACCGTCCCCCTGCCAGCCTGATCAATGCCTAACTGCTCCCCTGCTGGCCTGATTGCCCTCAACTGCCCTCCCTTGCTAGCCTGGTTGCCCCCAACTGCCCTCCCCTGCCTGCCTGGTCCCCTACAACTGCCCTCCCTTGCAGGCCTGCTTGCCCCCAACTGCCCTGCCCTGCAGGCCTTGTCATCCCTATATACCCTCCCCTGCAGGCCTGATCTCCCCCAACTGCCCTCCCTTGCAGGCCTGGTCCCTCCCAACTGCCTTCCCCTGTTGGCCTGATCACCCACAACTGCCCTCCCCTGCTGGACCTTTTGTGGTGGCCATCTTGTGTTCACTGGGAGAGACCATCTTTGGCTACATGGGGGCGGCCATCTTGTGTGTTGGAGTGATGGTCAATTTGCATATAGCCTTTTTATTATATAGGATTATTATATAGAATATTTCCCTTACAAAAGGGTAACTTGTTTTTACAGAGATTTTCTTGTATCTGCAGCCTCTAAAAAATAATCATCTCAGCTTTGGTCAGTGTGACTCAGTTGGTTGAGCATCTTCCCATCTATTCCTGATAAGGGCACATGCTCAGATTTCAAGCTCCATCCTCAGTAGGGAGCGTGTAAGAGGCAGCTAATCAATGTTTCTCTCTCTCTCTCTCTCTCTCTCTCTCTCTCTCTCTCTCTCTCTCTCTGTCTCTCTCCCTTCTCTTCTCTTTCTCAAATTAAAAACATATTTAATAATAATAATAATCAGCCCCAAATAATCAATATGCCAAAGAGGCATTTTTGGGGTCACGTTTTTTTGTTCCTATTCACATACATATGCGATAAAACTAAAAACCAAAACCAAACAAAACACAAAAAAGACAAAAAGATAGTTAACCCTGAATAGGTGGAGGAGTGCAGCACAGGGAAGGGGTAGTATATGAGCACTATATTAGGTTCAGTTGGAAATTATAATTGATAGTTCAGTTATTGGAACAATCAAGTGTTCACTAAATTATTATGCTTTGTAAGTTACCTCTATATATTATTTTAGATATATGATATTTGGGTATATTCTTTCTCTGCATCAAATACCATATTACAAAATTTAGTCAATTATTATTATTGTAATAACTATATATATATTGCCAATTAGGTACTAAAAATATCAGGGGAGCTGAAACCGGTTTGGCTCAGTGGATAGAGCGTCAGCCTGGGGACTGAAAGGTCCCAGGTTTGATTCCCATCAAGGGCATGTATCTTGGTTGCGGGCATATCCCCAGTGGGGAGTGTGCAGGAGGTGGCTGATTTATGTCTCTCTCTCATCGATGTTTCTAACTCTCTATCCCTTTCCCTCTCTGTAAAAAAATCAATAAAATATATTTAAAAAATAAATAAAACGATCAGGGGGAACACTTCATAAAGTATATCATTGTCTAACCACTATGCATACTCCTAAAACTATACAAAATAATGTTGAATTTAAATTGTAATTGAAAAATTTAAAACAAAAATCATATTACAAGAAGGGAAAGAAAGAATAAAAAGCAGGGGGGGTGGAAACAGTGTCAAGCACTTAAATATTTGAGGCACAGCAAAGTGTGCCTCTTTTGACATCGTAGAAAGCTAGTGTTTATTGCTCTTTTCCAAAAGAGATGTTATCAACTTAAATAATTTATAATGTACTTGTAAATACTTCCCATCATTGAACTAAAACTCTTAACCCATTGTTTTGATGATATGGAATACTAGCATTCATTGATTCCCTATTATGCTTTGTAATGTCCTTAACTCTTTAGGCATCAGCTCACATTACATTTTTATTGTGACATGTATTATCTCATTTAGCAAAGCCTTTAGATAGCAACAAAATCAGTCACACAGCATGCCACAGAAGTAGTCAGAAAGGAAGCTGAGTAACATAAAATTAAACTAGGTTGAACAAGAGTACATTCATGCCTCTGGGACAAAGACGCAAATCCTGACTCATCACCCTGTGTCCTGGTGATGTGGCAGTTCTGCAGCTCTTCTCCTCAAAGAGATGTACATCCATCTCCTTTGGACTAGGGGGGCTTTTAATTCTGTGATGTGTTTTTTGGTAACATGTCTCATTTTAGCCTCTTCAAGCATTAAGATAACACCCTCATCACTGCCTCTCTGATGGTTCCCCATTCAACACTAGTCATTTAATCTCAGAACATTTTTCCTTACAGTCAACAGTTTTTCCTTTTTGTAATTAAGTCTCATTTTTTTTTCTGCATAGATCCATTTGTGCCAGAACTCTTCTGCTGCTTTGAAGCCCGTACCATTTCGTTATTTTTAACTAGAGGCCTGGCGCATGAAAATTTGCGCACTGGGGAGGTGGGTCCCTCAGCCTGGTCTGTGCCCTCTTGTAGTCTGGGAGCGGGGATATTTGACTGATGGCAGGAAGCAGGCCTAAGCCGCAGTCTGGTGTCTATCACCCTGCCACCACTGCTGTGGTCCCTTCCCTCTGCCTGTTGGCACCCGCCTTCGGTGGCCTGGTGCCAACCCTTGCAGGTCCCACCCCCCAACCACTGGTCATTCCACCATTTGGTCAATTTACATATTAGGCTTTTATTATATAGAATGTTATCTCTTTTCTTTCATTAGCCCAGAGCTAAACCACACATACTTCGTTCTCTCAACTTTACTCAGATTATGATGTCCTAGCTGCTTAGTCAATCATTTTAACTATTGTATTGAATTTCCTCCAGTGCCTTTAAATCTCCCCAGTTCAGTTTATTATGTCCAGAATAAATAAAGTGCCATTGTGTCATGTCTGATTACCAACCCAACCCAGTGCTATGCATAAGGCTTATATACCTCTGTGATTTTGCCTGTTTGTTCCCTTAGTGGATGGGCTCTGAAACATAATGTAAATTCTATAAAGTTTGTCTTAATATCCCTGTTTCTGCTTCCAGCTTCCTTTCCTTAAGGCAGTATCCCTTTTACAACTTTTAACATGTTAGTGCTTTTTTGTTTTAATTTTTTAAAAATATACATTCCTATCACAATTGAAAAAGATCTATGGCCTTGAACAGTGTGGCTTAGTTGGTTGGGCATTGTCTTGCACTGAAAGGTTACCAGCTTCGTTCCTGGTTGGGCACATACCTAGCTTTCCAGCTCGATCCCCAGTAGAAGGTGTGCACGAGGTAGCTAATTGATGTTTCACTCTCACATTGATGTTTCTCCCTCTCCCTTTCTCTCTCTCTAAAAATGAATAAACATATTTTTTAAAGATATATTTAATTTTTCTTTAATTAAAACACAGTTTTAAAAATCTTTCAATAGTTATCTCTAATTAAATATGAGGACCAGCATTTCCTTTCAAATGAATTTTAGCCATAGAAATTTTATTAAAATGAATTTTTCATATCCTAGAGATGATTTTAGAGTACTCAGAAGGCTACATCAGAAGAGATTATAGCTGCTCTCTATCCCTGCAATCATCCTGATTCTGTTGATGGAAGAACAGGGGTTGTGCATACCCAGGTCCAGGTTATGGAGATCGCTTTGCTCAGAGTTATATGTAAATTTGCATCGTATTTAGGATCACAGATTTATTTCAGCTGTAGCCATAGAACTGGGAACCAGACATATCCTCTGACCAGCTGACCCAGTCTAGAGCATTCTTGGGCTTCTACTTCCATCATTCCAATATCACTATAGTAGTAGAACATTAACCAGAGCTTGTTGCTTTTCTCTCCTACAAACACCAATATATATTTGTGTTTCTTTCAGTATATACTCCAACTCTCTTTTCTTTGCCCCTACGAGATTAATTCAAATATTAAATATTGCCCCCTTGTTTCTACCTATATTCCAAATAATGAGGAGGACAGGTATAGACTATATATATTGCTTTTTCTCCCTGTTGCATTTTTATCCCACAAGTGGGAAATATACTGGTGAATTGTAAATAAAGTTAGAACTTTCCCTGAAAGAAAAACCTACCCACTATTATTAGAGAAATTTAGGAAACTCCACACAATGTGACACACATCATCACTTTATAATATATCCTTATTATTTATTGAACAAGTTTTCAAAGGAAAGTCCTTAGACACATGCACCTGTCACAAAAGAGCAGCATTTGTTTTCTGAGGTCATTTATACATGCATGTACAGAATTTGCTTATTATATTTACTTATTTTAGCAACTAGGTATCTTTGGTATGGTATGGGTGTGCACATATGTTGTGCATGCACATGTGCTAAATATATGTCTTCATAATTAAGATAAAGCATACTATATCAGCCATGGCTTACAGGTGAGTCTAGCAAGTATACTGTTTGAGAATATTTAAAAATTGAAATACTAAAGAAATAAAAAGTCCCGCTTTTCTTTCTGAAAACCTGGTAAGTCTAGAAACTCTAGGCTCTCATTTTAGCTTGGTAGCAATTGCCTTGTCCTTGATAGTGACTTCTTCCTTTAGTTAAGCAAGCACACTAATTTATCACAGCTACTACTGGAACTATTTCCCCTACATACTTTATCTGCCTGGATGCTATAGGTATTAATCTCTCAAACTTGAATATGCAAAGAAGCATTATGATGTAATAAAAAGTTATAAATAATTTCAATACACCTATATGAACAAAAATAATGTCTTAATTGGCTAATTGTTCTATGGTATATTCATGTAGTTGGCATTTGTTTTTCATTCATGCATATTTTCAATATTCATACATGTATTACCATTTAATCATATGACACATCTTCTTTATTCAAGTTTAACGTTATGTTTGTAAATGCATTTTTATTGCTTTCAGAGAATAAGGGAGAGGGAAAGAGAGAGAGAGAAACATCAATGATGAGAGCCATTGGTCGGCTGTCTCTGCATGCCCCCTACCAGGGACCTAGCCCACAACCCAGACATGTGCCTTTGACCAGAATTGAACTTGGGACCCTTCAGTCCACAGGCCAACTCTCTATCCACCAAGCCAAACTGGCTAGAGCAAAATTTAACTTTAAATCAATGTTTTATGTTAGCATGTGAGTATATGTGTGTGCCCATATATACATACATATACACATATACTTACACACTTTTATTTTTAAGTCTCTAAATTACCTTAACAGTAAAGACACTTGTATTCTATTTATTTATGCCTCAGCATAAACTTGAGCAAAATATTTTACAAATCAGAATAACATATTATTCTATTTTTTCATTTATTTATAATATACATTATCTATATATTAATATAAAATGCATCACCTATACAATGCAATAATCAAGAAGAATTCAGTAATCAACAATAATCATGCATTATCCTCTAGCAAGTAGAGAACACAGTTTCTCTGTTAGCCCACATAACTCTGTAGGGGAGGAAAAAATAATTTTTCGCTGTTTCTAGGCTCTTGGCTGAGACATCCCTGTATAAAGCACAGATCAACAAGAAGAAAACAAATAAGCTTAATAACATGTGCACCTCCTGTTTACATTGCAGAGAACCAAGAAAACTAAGTATCTCCCCTAGATGATCCAAATCATCAGCCAAATGCCATTCTCTAGCTAAAGACAAGATATTGCAGAAAGAAGCCAGTTATGGGAGGCTAACATGAAAAGGCCAGTAAACAAGAGTAAGGCTGTTATGCAGATTTAAATATTTGCCTTCTTGGGGTGCAGGGAGAAGTACCTTTCTACTAACTAGAGATACCTTGATGCAAATTGTGCCTGAATTGTGAAAACAGTAGGGAAGAGGGGTATGCAAGAATGTAACCCTGAGTGCAGCTTATCTTGTCCTGGAGAGCTGTTTGAATCAGAAAAGCTAAAGATAGTGGGGTTTAGTCACCAGGTATTTCTCATAAATTGTGGAAGGCCACAGCAAAGAAAAGAAGAGGCCTTCATTGGTGTTCTTACATAAAGACATATCTTAAAATGTAAGGCTTAAATGGTATGGAAGCAAAAGGAGTGGATGATTCTTCTTAAAGTAGGAGTGATGTTTAAATGCATCTCAAAGTAGTAAGACCTTACTGGATGTATGACTGGGGATATGGAGGAGTAAAGGTTGCATTCCAGTATAGAGGGACCTGCAATACAACAGCTTACAGGAATGCTTTTACATGGCATCTTGGAAAAACAGTGGGTAGTTATGTTTCTGAAATGGTTGAGGTGGTAAAAATGGGGCTAAAAAGCAGGTTAGGTTATGATTAGTTTGTGATGATGTTTAAAAAGTATCTTAAGCAGCTGGGAATTAATTTCTACAAAATTTAAGTTATAGAAGTGATAAAAGCTTCTCTTAACTCAAGTACTTTGTGTAAGTTCATACTTCTCCAAGTAGAATAATAGACATAATAATAATAAGTATCATACATTTATATGATACATTTTGGTTTTCTTATTACTTTCAAGTATATGATAGCTATTGATGCCCTTAGTAACTCTGATCAGTTAGTTGGACTTGGCACAGTATTATCATTTTGTAGTATAAGAAACAGATAAGTCGGAGGGACAGTGAGAGAAAACAGCTGGATTCATGCTGTATCTACTGTGTCACCCTGTATATTCTTCATCAAATCAAAGAATGTAGAGCTGAAGGGAGTTCAGTGGCATTCAGCTTTGCTGCACTGCACACATGCAATCAATATGGTTTGGACACAGTTGATATAATTTAGTGGAGCTCTAATTGATTTTTCTCTTTCTTAATATCATTATACTTACAGAACATCTCCAATTAAGTGTCCCCCTATCAGTCTCACAATTAAATATCCCAAATGAAACTCATTATCTACTCCCACATATACTACCTCCTCATGACTGTTTCTCCTTTCTATTATAGGCACCAGTGCTTCCATGTTTCTAAATCTGAAATCCCTAGAGTCATTTCTTTTTTGTTCCTTATCCATTCCTAAACCCATTCAGTCACTGAATGCTATTGACTTCTCTCTGAAATTATTTCTGTGCATAACTTCCTTTATTTTAAGGATAAATGTTTGGAATGTATTTAAATAGATCAAGGAATCAGTGGGAAAAAAAATAGGCAGGAAAAAACACACAAATGAATATTCACTGTTCTCATTACCTTTTATCTGTATTATGACAACTTAAAATTGCCAGTAAATGCTGGTCTGATATAAGCAGCAGCCCTCCCATTCCCCACTGCACATAAATTAATCTGTGATCAGGTATTCTCCTTACATGTGCATTGTTTCAGTCTCTTAAATTAAAATGTCTCATATTCAAAGCCACTCCCAATTGTTTTATTTTGAACTAGAGGCCCAGTGTATGAAAATTCATGCACTGGAGTGGGAGGGTCCCTCAGCCTATCCTGCCCCCTCTCACAGTCCAGGAGCCCTCAAGGGCAGGAGGCGACCCAGCAATCAGGGGAAGGTGATCCCCCATTACACCTCTGCTGCTGCTATTGCCAGCAGCACAAGCCTCAGCCAGCCCTGGTTACCTGAGCCTGGGGCAGCCTTCAGCAGCTGGACAGCCACCATCTAAGGCTTGCCTGTGCCTTGGGCCAGTTCTGGGTTTCTGGGAAGCCATCATTGGTGGCTTCCCTGTGCCTCAGGCCAGCCCTTCCTGGCTGGGCAGCCACCATCTGAGCTTACTTGCATCTTGGGCATCAGCTGGGCAGCCACCATCTGATGCTTTCCTGAGCCTCAGGCCAGCCCTGAGCAGCTGGGAAGCCAACATCCCATCCAGGGCTTGCCTGTGCCTCAGGTATCAGTGGGGCAGCCAACATCTGAGGCTTGCCTGTGCCTTGGGTCAACCCTGGGCAGCTAGGGGGCTTGAGGGAATTGGGGGACTCCAGAGGCAGGTATGCGAAGCAGCTGAACCCTCTTGGGGGAGGGCCTGACCATGCTATGCACCTGTCTTTCCAGTGGGGTTGAGGAGACTGGGTGCTGCCATCTTGTGGCTGTGGGCACCACCTTCTTTGAGGGTGTTGCAGTTAATTAGCATATTCCCTCCTTATTGACTGTGGGTGCCACCATCTTTGTGAGGGTGTGATGGCCAATTATATTCCCTTTTTATTAGATAGGATAACATAATACTGTTTAGAAGACATATTGCATGTTTTAGATCCATGAGGTGGTTACCTGATGGAATTGACTTTTTAAAATGAAGGCAAGCATTGAATAAGTATTAAAATTTTCCTTGGGATATGACTTCATCTTTTTACTTGATAGATATCATTGTTAATGAGTCTTTTAAAGATCATGCATTCAAACAAACTCATAATACAAAACAGTAGAGGTAGGCCTAAATATTGTTAGGAAGAAAGTATTTCCTACTCTTCTGAATACTTCTGTCTGATCTAAGAATTAAATTGACATGATACAGACTAACAAGAGAAAATAAAACAAAAGTTTAATAACATGTATACCTTTTTTTATACATGGGACAGCTCTAGGAAAACTGAGCAATTTGCCAAAATGGTAGAAGCCTCACTTTAAATACCACCTTCAGCTAAAGATAAAAGATGTCAGTAGTGGGGAGTCAGTTATGGAGGTTATCAGGAAATGCACAGGAAAGAAGGATAAGATTGTTATGCAGATTTAGTCATTGTGTTCTGCATTGATAAGAGCCTCTAGAGATTTAGTTATACTCTTCCTGATATAGACATCCTTACAAATGGAGATTTCCCTTATAAATGTAAATTTCCCTTACAAAAGGGTAACTTCTTCAAGGCTTTCACAGCCTTTCCCAAGTTTGCTATTTCTTTAAAAATAACCAGTTTAAAATAACCCTTATACCAAAGAGAGAGATTTGGGGGTGGCAAATATTGGTCTTCTACAAATTTAACTCAATTCTGAAATAGCATCAGATTTCACAGGATAAAAGTTCTATCCCACAAGACCACCACTTTAGAGGCCAATGCAAGTCCAGGTTGTTACCTGTATTTTTTAACTCATTGGTTATAAATCAGATGTTCCCAAGCTCACCTTGGGTTCAATTAATTTAATAGAACAGCACACAGAACTCAGGAAATCCATTTACTACTTACTAAGTCATGAGGTGTTTTTTTTATTAATATATTTTTATATATTTTATTGATTTTTTACAGAGAGGAAGGGAGAGGGATAGAGAGTTAGAAGCATCAGTGAGAGAGAGAGAGATAGATCAGCCACCTCCTGCACGTCCCCTACTGGGGATGTGCCTGCAACCAAGATACATCCCCTTGACCCGAATTGAACCTGGGACCTTGCAGCCAAACCAGTTTCAGCTGTGTTTTTTTGTGTGTTTTTTTTTAAATAAAAAGATATAACTCATGTTAGAAATAAGGTGAGCCCCAAAACCAGGGGTCCTGGTAGAATACAAAAGTACTTGGGAGCCAGACAGTAAGGCAAATATCTTTCTTTACTCCTGCTGGAGGGTGTGTATGCAAGTATACCCACAAGTTCTGGGAGCACACACACTCAGCTGGTAGTCGGCTCAAGGTTTTATGACTGACACACATGTCATCTGTCCCTCATAGTCTTGTGCAATTGGCTAATATAAAGGAAAAGGAGAGGGGTTGATCTTTGCCCCTTCAAAATGGAGGCCCCCAGAGGAACTGCAAGTCATGTGAACCAAAATGGTAGCTGCCTAAACTCCCTTCTTTGACAGAAAAGATTAGTTGTTTTTTTTTCACACTCAATAACAGCCAGATGGAAGAAGTGCATAGGTTATGGTATGGGGAGAGGGAACACAGCTTTAATGCCCTCTCCAAATATTCCATTCTCCCTACATTCACTAACCTAGAAACTCTTTGAACCCCATCCTTCTGGGATTAATGAAGACTTTACTGCATTGGCATAGTTGATTAAATCATTGGCCTTTGATAATAAAATTCCATCTCTAGCTCATCTCTTCTTCCTGGAAGCTAGGGGGTGGGACTGAAGGTTTCAAATCATTTTCAAATCATTTTAAATCATTTTGTTGGTTCCCTGGCAACTAACCCCCATACTTAGTGCCTTGGGGACTTTCCATAGTCACCTCATTCATATAACAAAGACACTTGAATAACTCTCAACAAATGAAATTTCAAGGACTTTAGGAGATCTGTACCAGAAATGGGAACAAAGGCCAAATATATATTTCTTATTATAAAATCACAATATCACATGTGGGATGGATAGTTTCATATTTGAGCACCCATGATACATTTTACAATGGGACAGGAAAATGTGTCTCTTGTTTCTAAGCCAAATAATCTTGCCTTTGCACTATGCTGTCTTGTATATCATATTTAGTATCCTTATTAGAGACATGAAGGTTACAGAAGGATATAAGAACAAAAGTTTAGGAAGATTAATATAGAAGCTAAGGATTTATGAGAGTTGGTGATTAAACCTTAAATCTGCTTCAGGGAATTTATAACTTAACTAGAGACCCGGTGCACAAAATTTATGCAGAGGAGGGGTTGTTCCTCATCCAAGCCTGCACTCCAATCCAGGACATCCCTCTCACAATCCAAGACTGCTGGTTCCCAACTGCTTGCCTGCCTGCCTTCCTTATTGCCCCTAACTGCTTCTGCCTGCCAGCCTGATCATCCCCTAACTACTCTCCTACCAACCTAAATGATGCATAATTGCTCCCCTGCCAGCCTGTTTTCCCCTAACTGCCCTCCCCTGTGGGCCTGGTCACCCCTAACTGTTCTCCCCTGCAGGCCTTGTCCCCCCCCAACTGCTCTCCCCTACAGGCCTGGGTCTTCCCCAACTACTCTTCCCTACAGTCCCAGTCATCCCCAACTTCCCTCCTCTGTTGGCCTGATCACCCCCAACTGGCCTCCCCTGCAGGCTTTATGGCCCCCAACTTCCCTCCCTTGCAGGCCTGGTCCCTCCCACCTACCCTTCCCTGCTAACCATCTTGTGGTGTCCATTGTGTGTCCACATGGGGGCAGGATCTTTGACCACATGGGGGTAGCTGTCTTATGTGTTGGAATGATGTTCAATCTGCATATTACTCTTTTATTAGATAGGCTAGAGGCCTGTTGCATGGGTGGGGGCCAGCTGGTTTGCCCTGAAGGGTGTCCTGGATCAGGGTGGGTGTTCCCTTGGGGTATGGGCTGGCCTGGGCAAGGGGCCTGTGGTGGTTTGCAGGCTAGCCAGGCCCCCTGGAAACCCAAGTGGAGGTGCTGTTATCTGGGATTTATTTATCTTCTACAATTAAAACTTTGTATCCTGGAGTGGAGCCAAGTCTTCTGTTTGCTCCATGGTGGCAGCCATTTCTGTTGGGATTTATTTATCTTCTATAATTGAAACTTCGTAGCCTTAAGCAGAGGCCAAGGCAGGCCAGGAATGTAGAAGCTTGGCTTCCTCCATCGCTGGGGGCAGCCCTACCCCCCTGCTCTCTCTCCAGCTTCGAGGCTGCTGCCATTTTTGTTGGAATCTATTTATCTTCTATAATTGAAACATTGTAACCTGGAGTGGAGGCCTGGGCCTAGCAGGGTGGGCAGAAAGCTTGGCTTCCTCCATTGCCAGGGAAACTCAAGCCTCCCTCCTGCTCTCTCTGTGGCCACAGCCATCTTGGTTGGGCTTAATTTGCATACTCACTCCTTATTGGCTGCTGGGTGTGACTGTTGGTGTAATGGAGTGGTGGTTAATTTGCATATTATTCTTTTATTAGATAGGATTAGGAGATCAACCTAAAAACTTATTTTTTTTTTTGGTATTTGTTACCACACTAAATGGGTTCAGTAGACTGTGTATTAAAGCCCAATGAAAGTCAAATAGGAATTTGCAGCTAAGAAAGTACAGGTGTATTTTTAAGGAAATGAAACCATGTCCAGAGTCACAGATAAGTTGTGCTCAAACATCTGACTCCCCATGGCTTCTAGAAATGTGTTCTATAGAGGACTAAGGAAGTCAAGTTTATAGTTAGGGTCACAGTTTCTATTTTAGTTTATTATCATATACAATACTCTATGTATGTCACTCAAAAATGTTTAATTCCTATACTTAAAGCTGTTTTAGAAATGCCTACATATGTTTCAAGTTATCTTTCATCAATCATATTAGATTAGTGACAGTGTCATATAGTGAGAGCTAGGGTAGGGGGATAGTTGATCATTTCATCTGATCCTGATGTTAGCCATGATGCTGCTTGTCTGGTTTCACAAGTGTATGGTTTGTGGGATCCTTTGATTTCCTGGATCTGGATCTAAAACCCAATTGAGGCAGAGATGTTATCTCTGGTTTGACCAAAACTCTATCTTTGGTCAACATACCTGAAGCTTTATTCCTAAGATTATTTGATGCCTGATCAGAACCTCATTGTCCTGAAGGCTTAAGGATAAGGAAGTGGTCATGTAAGACAAAAGGAGGCCTGTGAGTCAGAGTGCTGGATGAGACAAATTTGAATCAATAGGAAAAAAGAGAAAAAATCATATTATATAAATGAAGTTTCTATGTGATTATATGTTTATTTGGCTAATTGATTTTTGATGATTATTTTTTGTATGTATAGTAAGATAAAACAAGATTTGTCACTCTTCAATAAATTAGTATTTCTTTTATAACCTTCTTCATATATACAATAAAACAGATATTTATTGAACACCTATTGTAAGGGATTTTAAGAGTTTCAGAGTGGGCTGAAATGATTTTTGAAAGGAGGGATTTGAGAAAGGGTAGATAAGATGGAGATTTTTGTAATAGAGGCAAGCCTTCCAAATAGGAATAGAGGCCCAAATAATTTACCGATATACATTATGTCATAAATAAGTCAGTAAATGCATTTCAGTAATAATTAGAAGTTAGTGATTTTTAAACAGTTAATATATGCCAGACACTAAGCCAAGACCTTTTCAAAAGATATAACCTATTGATTTGGCATGATGATCACATCCATTTTAAAAATAAGAAAACCATGGTTTAAATATTCATATCAACCAAGATTTAACAGCTAGTCAGAGACCACCCTAAGCTATCTAACCACTATTCTTTGTTTCCACTACACTAATCTTTCATCAAACTACTTTTTGTAACTGTGGCTATTTCTTAAAGTTTAAAATATCTTGCAGTTTAGATTTTATGTAGACATATGGTGATTAAAATATCTCCCACAATTAATTTAACTAATTTTAGTTGCTATTGTACACAATACTGATACCTGGAGTTGGAGTGCAAACTCTTCCTGTGGGTTCTTGTCTCACAAAGTCTGAAGAATTAATTTGTGCACTAAAAGATTTTAAATAAAATGTGGAAGTTTATTGGAAGCATATACAAATTCTTTGCTTGGACAGGGATCTCCAAATGGGAAAAACCTGCTCTCTCTCTTTACAGGGAAAAAAATCAATCCTCTGAGCTCTTTGTTTCCAGGTTTATAAATGCTGCAGCTCTTTGTCTTTTCATGACAGTTTCTAATTGAACTCTTCCTTAATTTATGATCCCTCTGCTTTCCTAATTGGTCATTCTTCTGCAGAGTATCAGTTTCAAAGTCCAAAGTCCACCCAGTGTTCCTCCTTCTTCTCCCCCTTATCTTGAAACATTCCTCTATCCTTTGTGAAAATATGCCTTCCTCTTCTAACATTTATCTGTACTCTGTGATAGTACGATAAACATTCCAGCATCTTGAAGCTATCTCCTTCCCATCACATATGCATTCCTCTCCCATGGACCCCCCTTTACCCTAAAACTTCCTGTCCTGTGTCTGAAATTCCTTTCAATACTTTATGTATCCTACTCAAAAATGTTTAATTGCTATTCTTTTTTTTATTTGTTTAAATTTATTAATTGTATAAAGAAGAGGAAAGAAGGGAGAGAGAGAAACATTGATTTATTGTTTCACTTATTTATACATTCTTGGTTGGTTTCTTGTATGTGCTCTGATCAGGGATGCAACCCACAACCTAGTTGCTCTAACCAACTGACTTACTCAGCCATTCTTAAAGATGTTCTAGAAAAGCCTACCATATTTTTGAAGTTACTCTTTTTCATCAATAGCATTAGATTAGTGACAATTTTATGTGGTTTCTAGTTAGTAGACTTAAGTTATGGTTCAGTTACTCAGGGACCCCAAAAGTCAAATTCTGAAAGTGCATGAATTTCTTTTACCCCAAATCTGGTGCATCCAAAACATTCAGATTTTATTTGCTAAATTGGGAGTTCTATCTCTTAAAGTTCCTTATAGGATACTGTCAGAATGAAAAGATTCAAAATAGCAACCTTCTAGAATATAGCATTGTGGTTTTAAAATTAAAAGTATTTCCAATGTATCATTGATATCTGCTGATGTGATCACCCCAATTCTAAGAAGGCACATTCTTAGAACTGCTTACCTATGCATACTTGACCACAATAACTTAACAAGTTTAGTCAATTAATTGATTTTCTTTTATTTTTTTAAAAGGTACAATTTTTAAAAGCCTACTTTGTTATTTAGCAAATTTTGAATTATCCCATTGAAAATTGGCATGATGATCACAGGCTCTGGAACCACCTTCTACCTTTTCTCCAACCTTCCAAATTAACTCCAAGTTTGTTCATTCTAAACATTCAGGTTATTGTTAATATTTCACTTTAGAAAAACATTTTGATGCTCAAAATTTTTATCAATAAATGTAATTTTTAAAAATTTTTGGATACGAGGGTTTTATTACTGACATGCTTTTTTCAATATTTCAATATGTGTAGTAATGGATTTGGGCTGTTATTCTTTTCCCATCAATCTTCAATTTTGCATACATATTCTATTGTCAGAAGTTTCATATCTATGCATCAGGTTTGGAATGTAACCTGTGTTTCTGAAAAAAATAATTTTATTTTTTGTCCAAATAAAGGACAATGAAATTGTACTTTAAAAAAAAAAATTTTAGACAAAACCAGTTTGGCTCAGTGGATAGAGTGTCAGCCTGCAGACTGAAAGGTCCCAGGTTCGATTCTGATCAGGGGCATGTACCTTGGTTGTGGACACATCTCCAGTGTGGGGCGTGCAAGAGGCAGCTGATCGATGTCTCTCTCTCATCAATGTTTCTAGCTCTCTGTACCTCTCCCTTCCTCTCTGTAAAAAATCAATAAAATATATTAAAAAAAAGAACTTTTAAAGGAAAAATTAGTTTATTAGAACATAAATCTAATCAATGACCTTACATAGGACTTATACTTGTAATATTGGCTGTGGTTTGAAACATACTGCAGTCCATTATTCTAACCGAAAGAAAACTATTAAATTAATATTTTCATATTCTAATCTCTCATTCATAAAATTGAGATTCACTTTATAACCATAGGCTTATGAGAAATCTTTAAATTCAAATGTCAGAAAGACTTATTGTTTTTCAATATTAATAAAAATCTCCTGTAAGCAAAAAAAAGAAAGCAATTCTTTGGTGATTTCTATATTTCTATTTTGACATTTCCTTTATTTTGTCACGCCAGCATACTGACCAAAGTTGATATTTACTTAAGATTACTCGGGCACAGCTGGTGAGGCTCAGTGATTGAGTGTCAACCTATGAACCAGGAGGTCACTGTTTGATTTCTTGTCAGGGCACCTGCCTTGGTTAAGGTCTATCCCCAGTAGGGAGCATACAGGAGGCAGCCAAACAACAATCATTGATGTTTCCATCTCTCTTTCTCTACCTTCCTCTCTAAAAAAATCAATAAAAATATATTAAAATAAATAAAAATTTAATTAAAAATATTACTTGGGTACTTAGATGGTTATTTAAGTTTGATTGTTTTTAAGTATAATCTTACAACTAATTTTTTGAAAACTTCACTTTCTATAATTAAAAGTGATAATCTATCTTACTTTTGCTATGTTTCTGCTTTGAGTATTTTTTCCAGTTAAAATTTAGTCTTATTTTACAAGGAGACATAACTGTATCTTCAATTAAGCAAGTAAAAACAAGCCCTACATACCTATGTCATATTATATTTTTAATGTAGCAAATCTGTGTGATAAAAATACAACAACAACAATCATCTTCTTTTTCACTATAGTGAAAGGTTGGGAGATTTTATTTAAAAAAATTAGTCACTGTTAATAAATTTATCCATGTAGGACAACAGGCAAGTAATAGTAATATCAATAGCAATGCATAAATATTTGCTTTTACTTAATCCTAGTTTCACCCCTATAATGGGTTTTAATCATTACATCTAATAGTTTGATCACTTTAAATTATTAGTAGTACTAGTATTTGCCTTTTGAATGCCTGGAAAAGGTGTTATATAGCCATCAAGGTAAAGTCCTGTTTCCAATGGAAAACTGGTTATGAAAAATAATTAATGTCTCAAAATAAGAGATATTGACACCTATGCTTCTGCAAGTGGAATTTCGGCCAAAATATAGTGAAAAACAGGAAAGTCACATTTATTATTATTTTGTCACATTTATTTTATGTGTAAATTATATAGCAGGAAAACTATTTTGCTTTTGTAGTTTAAATATGGGAAATTCCTTTTTAAATTGTTCATTGGCTAGTAACATTATTGAGACTATATGATACAATTTAAGACTTAGATGACAATACTATAATTATTTTATTGACAGTAATAAATCTAGAGCAAATTAAAAAATGTTTTCTTCCTCTGCTGTTTTCCCTCAAGTTCAAGGATAGGTCTACATATTTTATCAAGAATCTTCTAAATAGATAGGGTTGGAAAAGTAATTTCCCTTCTGGTCTTCTATGTTTTTCTGCTTGGTCTAATTATCAAATCTACATGAGGTGGATTATCAGGATAAAATAACCAAATTTATTATGTATGTGTGCTTGAGGGTTCCATGAATATATAGGACCCCACCACAAATCAGAAGTTGAGGCTTGTATGCCATCTTGAGCTAAAAAGAAAGGGTCTTGTGGTTTGGGGTTTCAAAGGCCAGGAAGATAATTCACATGAAAATGAAAAGAATCTATGATGAAATTTAATTTACAAATTAGGAACAGTAAGAAATTAAGAACAATAACTAATGATATAATAGAACGATTAAACAATATATTGTAATAGTTATGTGAATGTGGACACTTGATTCAGGAGATCCTTTGCTGAAGTCATCATGTGGGCTCAATGCTTTCTCAAACAACATGCCATCAATCATGTTTTCTATTCATATCTCCCACCCACAAGTTTAATACCTTTTCCATCTTAATTAAGTTCTGATATTATGCCCTGTGGCCATAACTTTTGCGGTTTGAGGTGCAACAGCAAAATGAACATGCTCTTATTTTTCTGTCTTTACAATTTCATTTATTCTTACCATAGATATTAGCAACCCCAGCATATGATTTTTTCTCTTTCCTTAGTAAGTCAAGAACTTTAACCTTTTCACTTAAAGAAACACTTCACAGCTTCTCTTTCGCATATCTGAATTGCAGGCATCTCTACTCTTGAGCTTTGGGGCTCAAGTAAAATAAGGGTGGCTAGAACACAAGCACTGTGGTACCGCAATAGGCAGTCTGATGACTAGGAAAGCTACAAAGTAATTAATGAGCAAATGCGAAGTGTATAGAGTATGAATATGCTGGACAAAGGGATGACTTCCATCCCAGTCAGGAGGGCATGGTCAGGAGCAATATTTCATTATACTTCTCACAACAGTGGGTAGTTAAAAACTTATGAATGGTTTATTCTCTGGAATTTTCCACTTAAGATTTTTGGACCTTGGTTGCCTCCAGGTAACTGAAATCATAGGAAATAAAACCATGGATAAGGGGTGACTACTGTACATGTTTTATGAAGGTGAAACTGTCTTATTTAACCTTTTATCCCTTGTGTAATCTCCACGTACCATATATAGTGTAGGAGTTCTACAAATGTTTATATAAATTAAACATGGAATGGATGAAAGATAGATAGAAGGATGGATTGATAGATGAATTGATAGATATAAAGAAGGATGGCTAAATGGATATGCTTATAATCCTTTTAATGTAAACTATTTTTTTTTAAATAAAGGGACCTCTAAAGTGCCCTTAAAGCTCTAATTATCTAATTTGTTACATGTTGTACAATTTAAAAAAAGGTTAAGGAAAGGATATAGAATTAAAATTATTTCTCCTGTCCTGTCACCCAACCGTCTAGTTATCCTCCTTTACTCTTACCAGAGGGAAGTGATATTGCCAGTTTCTTATATATCCTAGAGAAATGCCATGCACATGCATTTAAATGCAAACACACAAATGCAAAAATATGCACCAATTCACATCTATCAACAAAGTATGGAGTAACTATTTTCTCCTACCATCAATACCACTATATATTATCAAACCTTTTGATCTTTCCCTACCTGATTGCTGAAAAAATAGTGTCTTTACTTTGCATTTATATAATAACTAATGGCCCAGTGCATGGATTCATGCACATTGAAAGAAGATTTGGTGAGGGTAAACCAGATTCAGGGCTGAAAGGACCCCAGTAGCAAGCTAACCCACGAGGCTGATTCCATGAGGAATTAATTGTGCTGCCTCCTCCCTCTTCTCTGGGTCCGCTGTACGGATGAACCAGATTTGGTGCTGACAGGGCCCCAGCAGCAACCTAACCTACCAGTTGCTACGGGTTGACTGGTCAAGTAGTCGAATGGTTGCTTAGGCTTTTATATATATATAGATGGTGAGAGTGACCATATTTTCATATGTTTAAGACAGAGCCATTTTTATTGCTTTTCCATGAATTCTATTCATGTCATGCAAATTTCAGAATTCCTTCTAAAATTGCTTTAGAGCCAATTGATAGGTGAGAACTAGTCTTCTTATTTTTTATCAGGAGCAGTATAATCCAGCATATTCAAACCTACTAATTTGTTTGATTTAGCACTATTGCTAATTGTTTGATTATTTAAAATGATAAACTATACTGTCAAGGACAGTTTCAATATTCTTGACCATAGTGAAAATATCCATTAATCTATGAAGACAGATCTGAAAAGAGATTCCCAAAACAATGGAGGACTCTTTATTACCTCAGGAACTTTGTGCAGGCTTTCCCTTGGAAAAATATTTGCACGATGGAATCTTTATCCTTTAGATCTCAGTTTAATTGTACTTCCTCACTCGGGTTGTGTGCTTGATCCCCAGTGAAGGGTGTGCAGGAGGCACCTGATCAATGATTCTCTATCATCATTGATGTTTCTATCTCTCTCTCCCTCTCCCTTCCTCTCTGAAATCAATAAAAATATATTTAAAAAATAAATAATTATACTTCCTCAAAGACAACTTGCTTAATTATTAAACCAAGACTAATCCCCTTTGACTCTTTATTTTAGGTATTCTGTATATTAACATCATGTTTATTTCTTCCATAACTTTTATCATATTTTATGGTTATATTTTTGTCATTTATTTGATATTGCCTACAATAAGTTGGAAGTTCTATGAAAACAATCTCCATGTCTGTCTTTGTTTACTGTTTTATCACTGCCTGATGCATGATGTGGCATAAAATAAATATTCAACAAATATTTGTCAAAGAAATAAGTGAACAGAATCATCTAAGTTCTGGTTTGTCAAAAACTTAGTTGTTACTTTTGAACTATACCAAGTATATACTTCCAGTGGGCTGAATTTATTCAATTGAGTTTTTACTACGTGCAAGCAAAGAAATGGAGGGGGAGAGGGATGGAAGGAGAGACCAAGGGAGAAAAGGAAAGAGAAAAATAACATGGACTCTTCAAGGAGCTTATGATTTTCATTTGTACACTTATTCATCATTTACTACAAGTGGATTTCACAAATAAAGTCTAAGGTCAGGCATCATTACTGCTCTGAGACAAATGCAATCAGAGTACTCTGCAGTTCAGATATAATTGATGGATAAATACAAAGCTGTAAGAAATTTCTTAAAAATGATTTTAAACCTAATTTTTCTAACAGTACTCAGGGAGGTAAAACTTTTTAAAAAATTGTACATAATGATTGGGCTTTACTCTCTGTCCCTTAATTAAAATCCAATAGAGGATATATTTCAATAGATCATGTATTCCAAGAGGCACCTGGGTATATTGACTATTACATGATGGTGATTATCTTAAGGGGTCTTTTCTCCATCTAGTGTTTCATTGGGGGTAGTGTTTGATGTATAAAGTTAAATTAATTGCTATCTAAGAATGACTTCAATAAATAAAATATTTATTTATCAAGCTTCAACCTTTCTTTTTATACATGCAGTGATTTCATCTTTCAGCCAATAATCAGTCATGCAAAGAACAAATCTAGGTTTTCCTTTTCAGAGAGATTTGCCTTACCCTTTGACTCATGAGTTGGTGTTTTGTTTCCCTTAAGTCCTCTGAGCAAAAGACTATATGGGGTTTGATTTCTCCAGATAAAATGACTATTAAAGCCAATATAAAATATAATTAATAAATGAATAGCATGCAGTAAGACAAATTACTAAAGCATGTAATATGCAACAAGGAAGAAGTATTTTAAGAAGCAGCCCAAGGAGGAGATCTGGAGAAAGCCCAAATTCACCTCCCCGAGAAGGAAAAGTTGAGGGTTTTTAAGGAGGTAGGAGAACAGGTATGTGGAAGTGCTGGTAGGACAAGTTTTAATTGCAATTTGGTCATTTGTGGTAGGTCTTCAGTATTAGATCTTCCTGGACAATAGACACTTTGCTTCTGAAAGCGTTCTGGTTTCAAGTTCTGGTCATATCTTGCTTCTTTGGTCTTGTGGGAAATTTTGGTTATAGGTATAGGTTCTCTCCTCTGTGCATGCTGTGGCTGCATGACTTGGTGTTTTGGTCTATTGTCTTTGAAATCAACTCCGTATCTTGTTAGAAACAGGATAGGTCCATTTTGAGCTGGTTCTATGGTTACATCTTCATCATAGAACGTTATGGTAGGTCACTATCTCTGGAATCTCCTTTCCATTGCTATCACCACTGCCTTATCTTTAACCAAGGTTATTTGTCATGCCTTCTTAATTTTATTTGGCTCCTTGATCATGGAGCCAAATTTCAATGATATAGTTTGGCCTACAAGATTCTCTCTTTTGTCATTTTCCTACTTTGACCTCTTTATTTTTTCTATTCCTTGTCTGTTCTCTTACATTTTAAAGCAGTCTCCTTAGACCCTGAATAATATTGCCCCACTAACTTAACTTGACAAGCTTCTGATCATCCTTTCAGATGCAAACAAAATCTTATGGGTAATATATTTCATTAAGTCTCTGAGGTGCAATTCATGTCCCTTTCTCCTTTGATGACTCTGAGCATTTTATATTAAGCTGTATTGTAGCATGTATCATATTGCATGATAATTATTTTTCCTTACTCCAATTATGACACCTGAAAGGCTAGAACCTTGTATTATTGTGTATACCCTGTGTTAGAAATGTATTAAACTTCTATAAGAGATTTCAAATGAATTATTGTGACATATTATTGTTTTTAATAGACTATTTTTAGAGTTGTTTTAAATACAGCAAAATTGAGTGGAAAGTAAGTACAGAATTTCCCATATACCCCTTGTCCTAACATATGCATAACCTCCCCAATTATCAACATCATGCACCAGAGTGGTGCATTTGTTATAATTTATGAACCCACATTGCTACATCATTAACGCCCAAAGTCCATAGTTTTCATTACCATTCACTCTGGGTGTTTGTGGTATATTCTTAAAGCTGTACAGATAGTATTTAAATAGTTTTTTAAGGGAAAAGATACATATTGAAAATTTTGAGATGTTTTGATGCAAGTTTAGATTAAATATATATTGGATTTCAAGAGTCAATTTTATCTTTAATGGATTCTTATATTTTCCAGGTAATAAAATTATTTAATCAATAGTATATCAATAATACAGACCTTTACAATAAATAGTAAGGTGAGTGTGTGTGTGTGTGTGTGTGTGTGTGTGTGTGTGTGTCCAACAGAGAAATCCCAGTCCTACATGTTTTACCTCTGAAAATTGAAAACTAAATTAAGTATTTTCTTAATAAGACTTCAACAGCATAGGTAGGAAATACATTTTAATGTGATTAATGATTACATAGAATTTGGATTTGGATTGCATTTAGACCTCCTAAAATCTTTAGTCTCTTACCAAGGACTCAACCAGAAGTAAATCTTTTTAACTGTCAGTGGAATACTATATAATCTTTGTTCAGGGTCTGGTGATGATATCTGTAGAGCAGCTTCATTTTTTCAGTTATTCAGAAAGCTATCATAAGCTTCTTTCCTTCTCAGAAGGGCAAAACCTACAGTGATAGGACATGCTAGGCAGCTCCCTGAGTGGGAAATGTCAAAAGGAGATGCCCCTACCACTCCCACAGATCCAGGCAGCCTTTCTGAAAATGGGAACTTGTTCAGCAAACTCAAGTCTGATCTAGAAAACTCAACAGATAAAAACCATTTAACAAAGATGAAACACTAAATGTTTATGTTATAAAGAGTGAACATAGCCAGAAGATGCAATTTACTCCCCAACCTCCCATATCTAGGTGACAATATAGGATTAGAGAAAAATTGTAAAAAGGGGAGTTTAGGGAATTCACAATTTTTTGCACAGACCAGCAGTTGAAAAAGCACATCTTTAGGATAGATTCTCATTTGATTTTCTATGGTTGATAGTGTTTTTGCTTGTGAATTTGTGTGTGATGTTTAATAAAGAAATTGGAAAATATGTAAGATATGTACTAAATAGACAAACATGTCTTTTTTTAACTATATATTTTATTGATTTCAGAGAGGAAAGGAGTGGGAGAGAGAGATAGAAACATCAATGATGAGAGAGAATCATTGATTGGCTACCTCATAGAGGTAAAGTCCATAACCTGGTCATGTGCCCTGATTGGGAATTGAATTGTGACCTCCTGGTTCATAGGTTTATGCTCAATCACTGACCAACACTGGTCAGACCCAACATGTCTTTTTTTTTTTAACTCCCTTTGAAATACTTGCTGAATTCTCTTTCTAGATTCTTATAACAAAACTAGAGGCCTGGTGCACAAATTTGTACACCAGTGGTGTCCCTCAATCTGGACCACAGGATCAGGAAAAATCCAGTTCTCCAACATATCCCGAGGGGTCCTGGATTGCAAGAGTGTGCAGACCAGGCTGAGGTACCCCACTTATGCACAATTAGGGCCCAGAAGGGACACAGGAGGTTGGCCATCCAGAGAGGGACCACGGGAGGGCTCTAGGGCATGTCTGGCTCATCTCACTCAGTCTGGATTTGCTGGACCCAGGAGCAAGCTAACCTACTAGTTGGAGCATCTGGCCCCTGGTGGTCAGTGCACATCATAGTGACTGGTCAACCCATAGACTCTGTGCACCCCTGGTGGTCAGTGCACAAAATAGGGAGAAGTTGAGCTGCCTTAGCATATTATTAGCATATTACACTTTGATTAGTTGAATGGATGATTAGACAACCAGACACTTAGCATATTAGTACAGTGGTACCTCGAGATACGAGTTTAATTCGTTCCGTATCCTTGAGGCATGGGAAACTATGAGATGCTCGAGTCGTGGTAAACTGGTGGGTTGTGTGCAGCCAGCCAATCCATGCAATTACTCCTATCTCAAATGTTGCTCGTATTTCAAAGCAAAAATCGCTTGCTCGACGGCTCGTATCTCAAAAATCTCATATGTTAGGGCACTCGTATCTCAAGGTACCACTGTATTTTATTATATAGGATAAACAAAGATCTTATGTGCTAAGAGGCTTTGCTTGAACATAGATAAAAATATCTCACTTTTTTAAATTTAATAAATCTTTATTGTTCAGATTACAATTGTTCTTTATTCCCCCATAGCTCTCCTCTACCTGGTTCCCATCGCACCCTCTGCCTTTACCCCCCCACCACTGTCCTTATCCATAGGTGTACGATTTTTGTCCAGTCTCTTCCCAAACCCCCCATACTCCTTTCTCCCCAAGAACTGTCAGTCCACTCCCTTTCTCTGCCCCTTATTCTCTTATATTCACCAGTTTATTCTGGTCATCAGATTTTTTTATTCACTTGATTTTTAGATTTAGTTGTTGATAGATATGTATTTGTTGTTCATAATTTTAATCTTTACCCTTTTCTTCTTCTTCCTCTTCTTAAAGAATACCTTTCAGCATTTCATGTAATACTGGTTTGGTGGTGATGAACTCCTTGAGCTTTTTCCTATCTGTGAAGCTCTTTATCTGCCCTTCAATTCTGAATGATAGCTTTGCTGGGTATAGTAATCTTGGTTGTAGGTTCTTGCTATTCATCACTTTCAATATTTCTTGCCACTCCCATCTGGGCTGCATAGTTTCTGTTGAAAAATCAGCTGACAATCGTATGGGTGCTCCTTTGTAGGTAATGAACTGTTTTTCTCTTGCTGCTTTTAAAATTCTCTCTTTGTATTTTGCTCTTGGTATTTTAATGATGATGTGTCTTGGTGTGGTCCTCTTTGGATTCCTTTTGTTTGAAGTTCTGTGTGCTTCCTGGACTTGTAAGTCTATTTCTTTTACCAGATGTGGGAAATTTTCAGTCATTATTTCTTCAAATAGGTTTTCAGTATCGTGTTCTCTCTCTTCTTCTAGCACCCCCATAATTTGGATGTTGGTACGCTTGAAGTTGTCCCACTATCTTCATATTTTTGGATTCTTTTATCTTTTTGCTTTTGCAGTTGAGTGTTTTTTTCTTCTTTGTATTTCAAATATTTAACTTCATTCTTATGATCCTCTAGTCTGTTGTTAGATCTCTGTATAATATTTTTTTATTTCAGTCAGTGTTTACTTAATTTCTAGTTGGTCCTTTATCATATCCTCAAGGGTCTCACTAAATTTATTGGCCTTTTCTAGAAAATTCTTGAAAATCCTTCTAACCATAGTTTTTAACTCTATATCCAGTCATTTGCTTTCATCCATTTTTTTCATTTGTGATCTGTTTCTTTGTCTCCACATTTTGCCTGCTTTCCTGAGTTGATAGAGTTTCTTTGTGTGCTATGTGTCCTATAGGGCCCAGTGGCTCAGCTTTCTCAGTACCTAATGTGGACACTCTTGGTGCACCACTTTGTGGGCTGTGTGCAAAATCTTGTTGTAGTTAAGCCTTGATTGTTGTTGGTATCACTGGGGGGAATTGACCTCCAGGCCAAGTGGCTGTATCAACTGTGTCTATGTTGGGAAAACTTCTGTGCTGGAGACACCCTTATGAGAGAAGACTTTCAAAAGCCTCTGTGCTCAACTTGAATGGGGCAGAGCCTCAGGTTGGAGCAGACAGAATTGGTTTCCTGTCAGCCCTGCCCTAATAAGCCCCTGTGTCTCAGTGCCCCATGGTAATCGCTACAAGCACCTCTGAGAGAAAGCTGCCCTCAAGTTCCACCTGTTGCCAGACAGTCCATTTTCTCCCCAAATGAGTCTGGGTTCCCAGAGTCTCACCTCAAACTGGAGTTCAGTGCAGCTGGGAGCTTTTATCTCCTTCCCACTTGAGAAAGCCAGCTGTGTACTCAGTTGCCTGCCCTCTCCACACACGTGCCTCCGTACTTCTGCCTTCCTCAGTTCCTCTATGTCTCAATGTGCTTTTCTCTTTCCTTCTCGTCATAGAATTTCTACTCAGCCAGCCTTCCTGTGGTTCTGAATGATTCCCATTTTGTCTTTTAGTTGTAGTTTTGAAAGTGTTGTGTGAGGCAGCAGTTTAGGTGTTAACCTTTGCTGCCATCATGTTTTCTTCCTGTTTTAATTCTTTATCTTCAGGAATATTTTTTTAATCAAAGTATTTCACTTTTCCTTTTTTTAAAATATATTTTATTGATTTTTTACAGAGAGGAAGGGAGAGGGATAAGATAGAGAGTTAGAAACATCAATGAGAGAGAAACATCGATCAGCTGCCTCCTGCACATCCCCCACTGGGGATGTGCCCTAATCCAAGATACATGCCCTTGACTGGAATCAAACCTGGACCTTTCAGACTGCAGGCTGACACTATATCTACTGAGCCAAACTGGTTTTGGCCAAAGTATTTCACTTTTTAAAAACTTTTAGGTAATTGTATCTTTAACATATGTCTTAAATATTTTATAGATTTAAATAATAAATAGAAAATAATAAAGTATATTATCTAGAGATAAAATATTGACATTTGAAATAATCTTTTTATTTATTTATGGTATTAACTACTTGTTTGAGATAAAATAAACTTAATGAGGTCTAATGGGATACACAGTTGATTAAACTGCCTAGAATTGAGTTTCATTTATATTTTCACTTTCTCCTAAACTTTGGAATCAAATAGTAAGTTATGAAATTGTGTGTATTACTTTTTTATTATTCTATTATAATATCCTAGCTATTACAATATAGGTTAGATAATATTTCTAGTTACCTTTTCTCAGAGTATAAATGTGTTCAAATGTATTTCAGCATTTTAATTGTGTTAATAGGAATAATAGAAAATATAGTACAAAGCTCAGAATATTTTATTTCTGAGAGGATTAGTGTTGATTCTGAGTGATTTTTTTTATAATGTAATAAGAGTGAAATTTTTTTATATTTGTAATATTGCATATGGCACTCTAAATAAGGAAAATATACTTTCACCTTTATTATGAAAATTAGAAACAGAAACAAATGATATTATTATTATTATTATTATTATTATTATTATTATTAATATGTTAATGTTGATATGGTACTTTCCACTATATGAATCATTTTCATATATCATAATTGATTTGATAATAATAGTTACCACCACCTCTCAGAATAAGCAAAGCATAAAAGGATGAAAAAAATAATACAAGTGGTACATAGAACTTAAGAATTTATGGCACTTTAAATATATGTCCTCAGACCATGTACTTAACATTTATGAGCCTCAACTTTCTTATGCAAAGAATGGGAATATTAATATTGGCTTTATGGAGGGATTGGAAGGATTCAGTGAGGAACTGTTTTAAAGCCATGATATAGTACAGATGACCAATACCCATAACTACATTTTCCTTTTTAAATTCATTAACCTAAAGCAGTGGTCAGTAAACTGCAGCTCATGAGCCGTGGTTTGACACTCGGTTGACTAATGAGTTTGCTGACCACTGACCTAAGGGAATTGAATTCAATGATCATTAAGGATAGAGTGCTAATTTAGCCTTCACTTAAATCAGACTCCTCACCAAGCCACCTCAGACAAACATACAATCTATAAAAATAGGGAACCTTGCCCTAACCGGTTTGGCTCAGTGGATAGAGCATTGGCCTGCAGACTGAAGGGTCCCAGGTTCGATTCTGGTCAAGGGCATGTTCCTTGGTTGCAGGCACATACCCAGTAGGAGGTGTGCAGGAGGCAGCTGATCGATTTCTCCTATCCATGTTTCTGATTCTCTGTCCCTCTCTCTTCCTCTCTGTAAAAATATCAATAAAATATATTTTAAAAATAGAGAATTTATATTCTAGACAAGTGCTGTAATTTCTATACCCCCTTCCTCTCTTAGCAAGAGGGCCACTTTGGAGCCAGGGCTTGGACTAGGATAAGGCAAGTGAGATGCTTGCTTCAGGTATAAAACTCAAAGGGGTACCTAAAAATACAGTAATTAAGGTAACATTTTAGTTCAACATTTTCAAGATCAAAATAAATGCAAAACAGTTCATGGTGAGCACAATGTCAACATTTTAGATAAATGCATATCTGACTTTGCACTTGAGCCACTCACCATATACTTCTCATTTTAATATCTATCTGGCCATGAAGTGTAAAGACTAGGATATTGTCAATTATGTTTACCTACGTGTTTCTTCTTCATTACATCTGCCAGTGTCCCCCAACCTGATATTTATAAAAAATACATTGAATCTAGCATTCCCTGATTAAAAAAAAATTATATATAACAACAATGGTTGTTTGAGTTTTAGTGTAGCAGTTAAAAGTATGGAGTTCTACTGCCTGGATTTGAGTTCATTCTGTACTAATTAGTGGATGTCTGAAAAAATTGGGAAAATTATTTAGGTTCTCTGAGTTTCAGTTTCTTCATCCATAAAATGAGAATAATAGTACTTATGCCACAGGATTATTGTGAAAACATTTAACTTACTGCATGGGGCATGCATAACACTTTGTGTTTATTTTCATACTGGAGGCCTAGTGCACGAAATTTGTGCATGGGGGTGTGTGTCCCTCAGCCCAGCCTACACCCTCACAATCTGGGACCCCTTGAGGGATGTCCAACTGCCCATTTAGGCCTGATCCTACTGGGAAGTCAGACATCCCTCTCACAATCCAGGACTCCTGTCTCCCAACTGCTTGCCTGCCTGCCTTCCTGATTGCCCCAACCACTTGTGCCTGCCAGCCTGATCACACCCTAACCACTCCCCTGCATGCCTGATCACCCCTAACTGCCCTCCCCTGCAGGCTTGATTGCCCCTAACTGTCCTCCCTTGCAGGACTGGTCTCTCCCAACTGCCCTCCCCTGCTGGCCATCTTGTGGTGGCCATCTTGTGTCTACATGGGGGCAGCCATCTTGTGTGTTGGAGTGATGGTCAATTTGCATATTACCCTTTTATTCTATAGGATTTAAGTGTTATTAAAAGGATATGTGGCATGAATGAAATACTATGCAGCTGTGAAAAAGAAATAACTCTTACTAATTGTGACAGCATGGATGGGACTTCAGAGTATGATGCTAAGTGAAGTAAGCCAGTCAGAGAAAGATAAGTGTCACATGATATCATTCATATGTGGAATCTAATGAACAAAATAAACTGATGAACAAAATATATCCAGACATATAAGCATGGAACAGACTGTTGAACACCAGAGGGAAGCAGGGGAGGGCGGATGGGTGCGAAGTGATCAACCAAAGAACTTCTATGCATATATGCATAGCCCATGGACACAGACAACAGGGTGGTGAAGGCCTGGGGTAATGGTGGAGGGCCAGCTAGAAGAAGTGATGGGAGGAAAAAGGGGACAGATGTAGTATGCCCAACAATAAAGATTTATTTAAAAAGGATATGTGGCACTTGGTTTCTTTTATGCAATATCGTCTCCCTACAAATAATCTTGATGTTTTTGTGTAGCAGTAGCTCCTTTATTTCCATTACTATATAGACAATTTAGTTATTCATTCTCCTGCGAAGCAGTGGTTCTCAGCCCTTCTAATGCTGCAACCCTTTAATATATTTCCTCATGTTGTGGTGACCCCCCAACCATAAAATTATTTTCGTTGTTACTTCATAACTGTAATGTTGCTACTGTTATGAATTGTAATGTAAATATCTGTGTTTTCCGATGGTCTTAGGCTCTACAACAGCAGTTCTCAACCTGTGGGTCCTTGAGAACTGCTAGCAGGGTTGCCTAGGAAAACACAGATATTTACATTACAATTCATAACAGTAGCAACATTACAGTTATGAAGTAGCAATGAAAATAATTTTATGGTTGGGGGTCACCACAACATGAGGAACTGTATTAAAGGGTTGCCACATTAGGAAGGTTGAGAACCACTGTGCTAGTGGGCTTTTAGTCTGCTTGCAGATTTTTTTGTTTGTTTGTTTTGGTATTTTGAACAGTGCTGCTATGGCCACTCTTGTACTTGTTTCCTGATACAAATATGACTCAATTTTTATACCATAAATGGATATGTCAAAATTTTACCATGCTATGCAATAAAATACAAAATCTATATGCATTAATTCCAATACTTAGCTCTTATTTAGCCAGAACCATCTGTTATTGATTAACAAGTGCCATAAGGATGAATTTGCTGTGCTGGTCCCTTCAGAATCTTTTCCTGTGAGTCCCTTGTACTCTTGCTCTCAGAAACTGGTGTGTACTCAGCTAACTGCTTTTTTTTATTTCTAGCACTTTATTGCTGGTTTTAAAGTCTTTCCACTCTGAATCCTTACCTGTTCCTCCCAATGGTAGTTGGATCTCTCTTTGCCTCTAACCTGAGGGTCCAGCATCTCACTTTGCTCAATGAGAACAAATATCCTCTTGTTCTCTGTTGTCTGTGTTCTGATAATGCCACTTGATAAGCATTTGTTCATCCTGTTTGGAAGAAAGAAGCTCTTTTTGGTTGCATTTTGTCACAATCTTAGTTTGAGTTTCTTCAAAAGCCAAATCTGGGACTAGGATTAGGGAGAAAGAAATTTATTTGGTAGCTAATCAGAGGAAACCCAAGTTAGCGAGCAGAGGAAGAGAGGAAAAAGAGAAAAAAAAAACACAAAAAACTAAGTTACTGAGTTGGCTACCACTGTGCGGAATGGTTGCTCAGTCCTCTGTGGAATGCTGAAGAATGCACTGAAGGCCATGAGGATTGGGACTATATCTGTCATTTCTGTGCCCCCTTGATTGAGGGCTGCCTATAGACATCATCTGTCAAGGCTAAGTGAGTTTCCATGACTTGGGAGACAATCTTGAGGCAGTGATACTGAGATATACAGCGGGGGCTTGACTGGTGAACCTTTAGTGTGCCTGGAGTCTGCCCTTCACCATGCTGGTTAAAATAGGCCAACAAAATGGGGTGCATGGAATCTGCTGCATAGTTCAAAATGGATTTCCCAATTATCTAGTTCAATGTTCTTTGTGGACAATATTTCCCAAGAAGTTCCTATGTAGCTCTGATGCATTGCTGTGTAATCCTTCACACCTAGGATCATGTGGTTTATTTTTTTTTTCAGGCATTCCTTTAGTTATATGAAAGCCCTATAACCTCTTTTCCTTGATGTAAATAATAATTGAATCATGAATATTCATTTATTTTATTTTTTATTAAATGTATTGGGGTGACATTGGTTCACAAAACCATATAGGTTTCAAGTGCACAACCCAAGGAAACATCATCTGCACCCTGCATCCTGTGCTCATCACTCCAAGCAGTCGCCGCTCCCATTTCTCTCTCCTTGCCCACTTCCACTTTCCCCCACCCCCTCTCCCTCTGGCTACCACCACCCTGTTGTCTGTGTCTATGTGTTATATATATGTTTTTATACCAGTTCATTTTAAATTCAGCTTGATGTTATTCACATAGCAATCACTTAATAAATACCTCTTGAATGATTTTGAAATGCCTTTATGTATTCTAGAGACACATATTAGCTGCAATAGAGCCTTCAGCAGGAAGACTGTTTCCCCAAAGTTGCAATGTGACTGACAATAATATATAAAGCTAAGAGCTTAAAGGAAAATGTTGCCAGAGCTAATTTTTCAACTAGGGGAACAATCATTTTTCATGATCAGCTACCCCCACTCCCTCCCCACAAAATCAGCCTCTGGTCTGCTATGATTATTAAACTATTTTTTTTCAGTGCAAAAAAAGAAAAGAAAAACCTGCTAAAAGAAAGGGGAATTTCCAGAGGAAAGAGCTACTGGGGCAGGATAAGAAGTTGGGAAAATTCCTGGACAAGCTGGCAGTTCTCCGGTAGCACTGCTTTCCTTTTAGTTGGTAGTTATTTTCTTAACTTGATCATGCAAAAATATATTTCCCTTAAAATATTTTATTACATAGCGATAAACTAGTACTTACAATATATGATTTAAATAATAAAATAAACAACTTTTTAATTTCAAATATCCTCAGTAATTTGAAGCCACCTATGAACCACGCCTGAGTTCCATCACTTCTCCACTATTCATAGAGATAATCACACTCCTGAAATTTTCTTTGCTTTATAGTCTTGCCATATATGCATGTATTGCTAAATAATAAATTGTTTTGTTCTGCAAGCTTTTGAACTTCATATAATGAGAATCATATTGCATCTAGTTTTGTATGACTGCGTTTTCAATCAGCGTTATGTTGCCGAGATTCATCTACATCAGTGAGTAGAGCTGTAGTTCATTTATTTTCATTGCCGTCTTCCATTGCAGGCATAAACCACCATTTATTTATACATTATGCTGTTGATAGATGTTTCCGGTTTTATTTTTTCCTATTATAAACAGTGTTCCTCATATATGCTGAGGAGTAGGGTTGTTGGCTCATAGGGTTCATTCCTGTACCCTCAGGTATACTCCTTACTCCTTTACTTGATCTCCTGGGTACCAGTGGGATATTGAGCCTTGTAAGCTAAGGGCTGGACTTTCTTGACACCTGGCTTCCAGATGTTTGAAATATGGCAGAGGATTGGAGAGTTAATCCTCTGCCAGGTACTTTTCTCCCTTCCTTTGTGCCTTAGGCAGTATCTTTGGCAACAGTTGTCTAGTCTTTGTGTTTCCAGCTGTAGCCAGATAGGCCCCGCCAGGGATCCCTGCTTCCACTGAATGAACTCATGACCATATCAGGAAGGAAAAATAATTTTCCCTCTACCCTTCTAGTTTTTTGGCTGCGTTCCATTTCTTACAAAAACACATTAAAGAAGAAAACCAATTAGAAACTTAATAACATGTATACCTCCTGAATATATGAGAGAGACTCAGGAAAGCTGAGTCATTCCTTGAAATAACCCAAATATCATCTCCAACTAAAGACAAAGAAGATGTTGGGGGTGGGCGAAACCAGTTATGGGAGGATAGTAGGCAAAACACAGTAAACAAGGTTAAGGTTGTTATGCAAATTTAAGCCTTTACCTTCTCAATTTATAAATCCATGAATTTGGAAGAATCAACATAGTTAAAATGGTCATATAACCCAAAGCAATATACAGATTTAATGAAATCCCCATCAAAATCCCAAAGACATTTTTTTCATTTTAATTTCTTTATTGATTGAGGTATTACATATTTGTCCTCATCTCCCCATTACTTTGCCAACGCCCTCCCCCCACCACACACACACACTCATTCCCTCAACCCCCTGTTGTCTGTGTCCACTGGTTAGGCTTATATGCATGCATACAAATCCTTTGGTTGACATTTTTTAAAGAAATAAAACAAGCCAGCTGGTGTAACTCAGTGGTTAAGTGTCCACCCATAAACCAAGATATCACCAGTATAATTCCCAGTCAGGGCACATACCCAGTTTTGGACTCAGACCCCAGTAGGGAGTGAGCAGGAGGTAGGCAATTGGTGATGTTTCTCTCTCATCCTTGATGGATCTATCTCCCTCTCCTTTGCCCTTTCTCTGCCCAAAACCATTAAAATGTTTAAAAAAGAAGAGATAGAATAAAAAAATTCATCAGCTTTGGTTGGAACCACAAAAAGTTCTGAATAGCCAGAAGCAATCCTGAGAGGAAAAAACAAAAAACAAAGATGGAGGTATCACACTACCTGATTTCAAATTATATTACAGAATAACAATAAGAAAAACAGCATGGTATTTGCAGAAAAACAGAAACACAATAGAACAAAATTGAGAGCCTAGAAATAAAATTACATGTATATGGACTAATATCTTTTTTAGTTACTGTTTTTATTACTTAATCTTTATTTTTGAAAGTATTACATATGTCCCTTTTCTTCCCCATTGACCCCTTCTAGCCCACCTCTGTCCATGCCCCAGGTCTTCACCACTCTATTGTCTGTGTCCATGGGTCATGCATATATGATACAACGTCTTTGATTGATAACTTCCCACACACACACCCTCCAGTGCCTTCCCTCTGAGATTCCTCAGTTTGTTCAATGTTTCTGTCTCTGGATCTATTTTGTTCATCAGTTTATTTCATTCATTACATTCCACATATGAGTGAGATGCTATGATACTTGTCTTAGCTACTGGCCCTTAGCATACCTGTAATACTTTCCAGGTCCCTCCATACTGTCTCAAAGGTTAAGAAATCCTTCTTTTTAACTGCTACATAGTATTCCATGGGATAAATGTGCCACAACTTTTTTTTCCCATTTTTTTATTAATGTACCACATGTGTACATATATTCCCATTGACCCGCCCACTCTCATACATACCCTTACCCCCCAGTATCTTGCGTCCATTGGTTATGCTTATATGCATACATACAAGTCCTTTGGTTGATCTCTTATCTATCCCACCTCTCCCTAACCTCCCTGCAGATTTGAAAGTCTGATGCTTTACTGCCGCTGTATCTATCTTTTTGTTCATCGGTTTATAATGTTATTATCCATAAATGAGTGAGATCATGTGGTATTTGTCTTTCATTGACTGGTTTACTTCACTTAGCATAATGCTCTCCAATTCCATCCAGTTTGCTGTAAATGGTAAGAATTCCCTTTTTTATGGCAGCATAGTATTCCATTGTGTAGATGTACCATAGTTTTCTGATTTAGTCATCTCCTGACAGGCACCTAGGCTGTTTCCAAATCTTAGCTATTATAAATTGTGCAGCTATGAACATAGGGTTGCATATATCCTTTCTGATTGGTGTTTCCAGTTTCTTAGTACATATTCCTTATGAGTGGGATCACTGGGTCAAATGGGAGTTCCATTTTTAGTTTTTTGAGGAAAATCGATCCTGTTCTCCATAGTGGCTACACCAGTCTGCATTTCCACCAGCAATGCATGAAGGTTCCTTTTTCTCCGCATCCTCACCAACGCTTGTTGTTTGTTGATTTGTTGATGATTGCCATTCTGACAGGTATGAGATGGTATCACATTGTTTTGATTTGCATCTCTTGGATAATTAGTGACTTTGAGCATATGTTCATGTGTCTCTTGGCCTTCCTTCTGTCTTCTTTTGAAAAGATTCTATTTAGGTCCGTTGCCCATTTTTTTTATTGGATCATTTATCTTCCTTTTACTAAGTTGTATAAGTAGCCTGTAGATGTTGGAGATTAAAACTTTATCAGGGATAACATTTGCAAATATGTCCTCCCATACAGTGGGCTTTCTTGTTGTTTTGCTGATGGTTTCTTTTGATGTGAAAAAGCTTTTTATTTTGATGTAGTCCCATTTGTTTATTTTCTCTTTAGCTTCTTTTGCCCTAGAAGCAGGAGCAGTGAAGAACTTCCTTCAGCATTTGTCTGAGATTTTGCTGCCTGTGGATTCCTCTAGTATTATTATGGTTTCCCATCTTATGTTTAAGTCCTGATTCCATTTTGCGTTAATTTTTGTGTTTGGTGTAAGTTGGTGGTCTAGTTTCATTGTTTTTTGCATGTATCTGTCCAATTTTCCCAACACCATTTATTGAAGAGACTGTCAAATATTAATTGAGTATAGTGGTTTGGGTAGATATCTAGATTTTCTATTCTATTCCATTGGTCTATATGTCTGTTCTGGTGCCAGTACCAGGCTGTTTTGAGAACACTGGCTTTGTAATACAGCTTGAAATCTGGTATTGAGATCCCACATATTTTATTCTTCTTTCTTAGGATTGCTGTGGCTATTCTGTTTTTTTTTTTTTAATTCTGGATGAACATTTGGAGAGTTCTTTCTAGGTCTGTGAAATATGCCATTGGTATTTTAATGGGGAGTACATTGTATTTAGAGATTGCTTTGGGTAGTATGGACATTTTAAAGATGTTGATTCTCCCAATCCATGAGCATGGTGTGTTCTTCCATTTGTTTACATATTCCTGTATCTCTTTATTCAGTGTCCTGTAGTTTTCCTCATGTAGGTCATTTACCTCTTTAGTTAAGTTTATTCCTAGTTATCTTAATTATTTTGGTACGATGGTAAATGGGATTGTTTTTTCAGTCTCTCTATAAGTTCACTATTGGTGTATAGAAATGATATAGATTTATTGGCATTAATTTTGAATCCTGCTACATTGCCAAATTCATTTATTAAGTCCATGCATTTTTGGATGGAATCTTCTTCTTTTTTTTTTAAATACAATACCATGTCATCTGCAAATAAGGACAGATTTACTTACTCTTTTCCAATTTGGGTGCCTTTTATTTCTTCATCCTGTCTAATTGCAATGGCTAATAGTTCCGGTACAATGTAAAACAGGAGTGGTAAGAGTGGGCATCCTGGTCTTATTCCTGTTCTTAGGAGAAATGGTTTTAGTTTTTGCCCATTGAGTATGATGTTAGCTATGGGTTCATCATACATGGTTTTTATAATGTTTAGGTATAATCCTTTTATTCCCACCTTGTTGAGAGTTTTGATAAAGAAAAGGTGTTGGATTTTGTCAAATATTTTTTCTGCATCAATTGCTATGACTATGTGATTTTTATCTATCAATGCGTTTATGTAATATATCACGATTATCGATTTGTGGATATTGTATCATTCTTAAATCCTACTTGGTCATGGTGTACGATCTTTTTATTTTATTTATTTATTTATAAATTAACCTTTATTGTTCAAATTATTACAATTGTTCCTCTTCCCTCCCCACCAGCTCCCCTGCACCCAGATCCCACCCCACCCTCTGTCTTACCTCCCCCTGCATTGTCCTCATCCATAGGTGTATATTTTTTTTTTTCAGTCTCTCCCTGCACCCCTCTCATCCCTTTCCCCCTAAGAATTATCAGACTACTTCCTTTCTATGTCCCTGTTTTTATTATATTCAACAGTTTATTCTGTTCATTAGATTTTTAATTCACTTAATTTTTTAATTCATTTGTTGATAGATATGTATTTCTTACTCATAATTTTTATCTTTACCTTTTTCTTCTTCTTCCTCTTCTTAAAGAATACCTTTTAGCATTTCATATAATACTGATTTGGTGCTGATGAACTCCTTTAGCTTTTTTTCCTATCTGTGAAGCTCTTTATCTGCCCTTCAATTCTGAATGATAGCTTTGCTGGGTAGAGTAATCTTGGTGGTAGGTTCTTGCTACTCATCACTTTGAATATTTCTTGCCATTTTGTCTGGCCTGCATAGTTTCTGTTGAGAAATTAGCTGATAGTCATATGGATGCTGTGCATGCTTGTAGGTAATTAACTGTTTTTCTTTTGCTGCTTTTAATATTCTCTCCTTGTCTTTTGCTCTTGGTATTTAATTATGATGTGTCTTGATGTGGTCCTCTTTGGATTCCTTTTGTTTAAGGTCTGTATGCTCCCTGGACTTGTAAGTCTATTTCTTTCACCAGGTGTGGGAAGTTTTCATCATCATTTCTTCAAATAGGTTTTCAGTATCTTGCTCTCTTCTTCTGGCACCCCCATAATTCTGATGTTGGTATGCTTGAAGTTGTCCCAGAGGCTCTTTAAAATATCTTCACATTTTTGGACTCTTTTTTTTTCTTCTGTTAGGGTGTTTTTTGCTTCCTCATATTTCAGATCTTTGATTGGATTCTTGGGGTCCTCTAGTCTGCTGTTGGATTTCTGTATATTATTCTTTATTTCAGACAAAGCATGCTTAATGTCTGACTGGTCCTTTTCCATTTTTTTTTTTTGGCATTCTCATTAAGATCTTTAAAGGTCTCACTAAGTTTCTCAGAGTTCTCAATAAGTTTGTCAGCGGTTTGTAGAAGATTCTTGAGTATCCTTATAAATGCGGTTTTGAACTCGATGTCCAGTCGTTTGCTTTCCTCCATTTCTTTCATTTGTGACATGTTTCTTGCTCTCTGCATTTTGGCTGCTTCCCTGTGTTGATGGAGTAGCTTTGTGTGCTAGTTTTCCTTAGGGCCCAGTAGCTCCGCCTCCCCAATCACCTGAGGTAGACACTCTTGGTGCACCCCTTTGTGGGCTGGGTTCACAGTCTTGTAGTTAAGTCTTGATTGCTATTGGTAGACTGGGAGGAATTGACCTCCAGGCCAATTGACTGTGAGGATTAGCTGTGTCTATTAATGGAAGAATTGTTGTGCCGGAGACACCCCGATGGGGCAGAACTTGCTTCAGTGGGGCTTTAGTGCTCACAGAGTCTGCCTCTTGAGTGTGTCACTTATGTATGCAAGGAGTTGAAATATGGTGTCTTCTCACACTTACCTCTAGGTACACTGGTTCCTGGATCTCCAAGGAGGTGCAAGTCAGCTAGTGTCTGAGGCCACCCAGCAGGAGCTACAGGGAGTTCTGCAGATTTCTTCTCTTTGCTTGGAGTTTGGAAATTTTTGGGTTGATTTCTCCTCTTTGCTTGGAGTTTGGAAGTTTTGGAGTTGTCTGACCCAGTTGCAATTTGTTAGATTAAGCTGCCAGAGGGCAGATTATTCATATGCAAAAGTTGTGGCACAGCTGGGTGGGTTTGTAAATTGGGTGGGGCGGGGTCTCATGGAGTCTCTAGGTTAGGGCGTGGCAAACAGCACTGGCTGCTAGTCAGCCCTCTCTGCAGCATTCTGTTCAGTGTCCTGTGTTCGGTGTCCCAGGGCAGTAAACAATGATTCCTGTGCGCAACTCTGCGAGACAGCCACCCTCCCTTTCTAACCTGATGGCAGACAGTCCAGTTTCTCCCTCTATGAGTCTGGGTCCCCAGCATCACACCAGAAACTGGAGTTCAGAGAGTTGGGAACTTGTAACTCCCTCCCAATTGAAAAATAACAGTGCATGCCAGCCCCATTCACGTACATCTCTGTACCTCTGCCTTTCTGAGCCTCTGCAGGTCCTACCAGGTCTGGATGCACTTTTTTCTTTCCTTCTAGCTGTAGAACTTCCACTCCACCAGCTTTCCCATGGTTCTGGGGGATAGTTGTTTTGTCTTTTAGTTGTAGTTTTGGTGTGGTTGCAAGAGACAGCACGTACAGATGTATATCTTATGCTGCCATCTTGGTTCCCCCCTTATTGAATTTTTAGAAGGAGATGTTGGGGGAAGGATAGAAAGATAGATAAATCAATGAAAGAAAAATAATTGGCTGCCTCCTGCCTGCCCCCTCCTATGGATTGAGCCTGGAATTTGAGCTTGTGCCTTGATTGAGAATCCAACTAGTAACTTCCTTGCTCATTTGTCAATGCTCAACCACTTAGCCACACCATCTGGACTGCATTGGTATTTTAATAGGGATTGTGTTGAATCTTTGGATTGCTTTTGGTAGTATAGACATTTTAATGATGTTAATTCTTGCAATCCATTAACATGGTGTATGCTTCCACTTGTTTGTATCTTTCTCTTTATGTTTTCAATGTCATGTAGTTTACAGAGTATAGGTCTTTTTCCTCCTCGGTTAAGTTTATGCCAAGGAAACTTGTTTTTTGTTGTTGTTGCTATGGTAATTGGGATTTTTTTTTTCTCTGAGAGTTCATTATTGGTGTGTAAAAATGCCATCAATTTCTGGGTGTTCATTTTGTATCCTGCTACTTTGCCATATTCATTTATTAAATCTAATAGTTTTTTGGTAGTCTTTAGGTTTTTCTACATATAATATCATGTCATTTGTGAATAATGACAATTGTACTTCCTCCTTTCCAATTTGGACACGCATCCAATAAAATTTTGCAATGGAATGTATCATGCTGTTTTGTCCATGATTCTCAGGGATTTTTAAATGACTACCAGTGCTTGGGGCCCACCCCCAGAGATTCTGATTTTATTAGTCTGAGGTTGGCAGGTGTTTCTAAGGAAAGTTTGAGAACCACTAGATAATGTGATGCAATCTCAAGAGATCCACATGCAGTTCAGCCAACCATGCCCTGAAGTTTATTTTAAGCAATCACCTTTCACAGTTTAAAACCATCTGGCCTCTGGTCCTAGATTATCTGGATAATTTTCTCAAGTCATCACTCTTTTTAGCTATAATAGCATGAGAAGTATTATACTATAATTTCCGTGAAAAAGTACTGTACATCTTTGTCATTATCATTTTTTTTTTGTCTAGGGCCTCTAGCCATTTAAGGGGGGAGAGGTAGGGAGGGGCAGGAGGCATAAGGAGCAGGGGAGCCCTGAGACCAGTCCCAGGCCCTTCCCTCCACGCTGGTCACAGTCACTGAAGAAGCAGCAGCAGCACACGCTGCACCAGGCAGGTGTCCTCGCCTTCAGGCTGCCTGCAAGAGTGGGGGCCCTGTTACACAGTTCATCATAGTTGTAGATGGAGGTGATGCTGGGTGTTGCCCTGGTAGGTGACAGGCTCTTCAAGGTGACCATATGAACTGATTTTCATTGTTGAGGACAGGGCTGAGGCTGGGGACTTTCCTTCGTCCATGAAGCACTCCTTGTTATCGCCACAGTTCATGGGAATGCCAGGGTAGTTGGAGGACTTGGTCAGATTACAGAATATGCAGTACATGCACCTGTCATGACCAGGGTCAGAGCCATCACCAGGAGCAGTAGCCAGCCAGGTACCATGGTGGCCTGGTGGCAGTGACCCTCCTGGAACTGCTGAATGACACTCCGCAAGCCCACAATATTTCTGCCCCCTGGTTCTGGTCTCCTAGAGTTTAACACTTAGAGTTTCCTTGGTCCTCAACACTCCATGTTCATCTCAGGATCTTCTTCCTGACCATGGCTTCCAAGCCCAGAGGTCTATGAAGCATCCACAGGATAGAGACAGCCAGTGGCTACTGTCCCATGAGAGTGTTTGTGGAGCAGAATGAGGTGACATCATAGACCCCTCAGGGTTCCACTGGCCACTCTGGGGGTGAGGTCATGGGTGGGGAAGGGGTGTCACAATCTGAAGGGTAGGTTGGCCCACTGACCTGCCAAGGAACAAAGTCATTGCCATCTTGCCTAAGTAAGAACACTCCACCCAACACTTAACCAATCCTGGCTACTCAGTCATAGGCTCTGCTGCGTGCCAGGTGCTGCTCCTGCCCAGTGCCCAAGGTGAGCCTGTTTCTCAGATGGGCAAACCAAGGCTCAGGAGGAGAAAGAGACATGTTCAAAGCTTTAGAGCTAGGATAAGAGCCATGTTTATTGAATTCCAACTAGGGCATTTAGTGAGCACTTGCTGTGTGCAAGACCAGTGGTAGATGCATTAAATAGCAACCACTTTGATTACAAGACAAAGAAGAGCAGGACTCACCACAGCTCCCAGGCTTCTAGCATTGGACGGTGCCAGGCTTTGTGCAGGGAGCTCCACCCATGTTCTTCCATCGAAATCTTTCTACCTATTAGCGCTGTCTCTCAGATTAGCGAACAGGCACATGGAACAGGTACAGCCAGAGTGTGACACATAGAAAGCTTAACAAATGGGGGTCATTATAGGAAGCAGCTGAGTTTCATAACAATCTCTGTGGGGGAGAAAATGAACTCTCTTTCCAGAGGAGGAAACTGAGGCATCCCTCAGTGGGAACAGGTGGAGCCCCAGCTTACACTCAAGTCTGAGTAGAGATGATAATTTAAGTATCTAAATATGTTGTCCTCCTGGGGTAGGTACCTTGGTAGTACTTCCTGGAACTGCAGAATGACACTCTGCATGTCCACGAGACTTCTGTGTCTGGTTCTCACCTCCTAGAGTTTAACACTTAGAGTGTCCTTGGTTCCCAATGCTCCATGTCCCTCTCAGGATCTTCTTCCTGACCATGGCTTTCAAGCCCAAGGGTCTACGAAGCATCCACAGGACAGAGACAGCCAGTGACTGCTGCCCCATGAGAGTGTTTGTGGAGCAGAATGGGGTGACGTCACAGACCCTTCAGGGTTCCACTGGCCATTCTACAGATGTGTATGTTAAGACCAGAAGGTGGCAGGATTTTCTTTTAATTTTTTTAAAATTATTTTTGCCGAAACTGGTTTAGTTCAGTGAATAGAGCGTTGGCCTGTGGACTGAAAGGTCCCAGGTTCGATTCCAGTCAAGAGCATGTACCTTGGTTCTGGGCACATCCCCAGTAAGGGGCATGCAGGAGGTGGCTGATCGATGTCTCTCTCTCATCAATGTTTCTAGCTCTCTATCCCTCTCCTTTCCTCTCTGTAAAAAGTCAATAAAATATATTTTAAAAAATTATTGTTGGCAGTATTACAGACATCCCCCAATTTCCTTCCCCTTTAACCCCCCTCTTCCCAGCCCCTGCTCTGCTCCCCCAGGCCTTCACCATATTATTGTCTGTGTCCATGGGTTATACATATACTATATGATAAAGAGCTGATATGTAAATTGTCATCAACCCGAATGTCCTTGCACTGGGGCCGGGGGACCTGAGGTCGGGCACAGGACCTGAAGCCATGTCCCTTGCCCCCATGGCAGGGCGAGGGGATCTGAGGTTGCCCCCCCCATCCCCAGGCTTGATGGGGGACCTGAAGCCACATCCCCCCAACTCTGGCTCTGGGGCTGGGGGATCTGAGGCCAGGCTGGGGGATGTGAGGCCACACCCCCCAACCTGTGGGGCTTGACAAGGGTGGGGCTGGCCAGGTCTGGGTCTCATGCAATTTCAAGGTGTGTGCACAGGTGGAGACTTGACTCTGCATCCTATGGCACACCCCAGATTCCGACAGGAGGGAGATTTTCATATACACTTTACTATTTTCTTTAATCTCTGACACTTCTATTATAGAGAAAGGGCAAATAGCAAGATTAAAATATTTCCTTTAATTAATTTCCTTTTAATGTGCATGAATTTCATGCACCGGACCACTAGTACATATGTAAGTTCTTTGGCTAATCTCTTCCCATTGCCCCCTCTTCCTCTGAGATATATCATTCTGTTCCATGCCTCCAGGCCTCTGGACCTATTTTGTTCATTAGTTTATTACATTCATTAGATTCCACATATAACTGAAATCCTAAGATATTTGTCCTTCTCTACCTGGCTTTAGCTTGAGTTTTAATGTGGTTCTTATGGTATATACAATTCTATGATCTATTAAGTTATTGTATAAATTCACGTCATGTCAGTGATTAACATTTTTGAAACAGATCTGACTTTTTGATTAATACATCATGTATGCAGGGGAGGCAACAGTAGGTTTACAGTTGTTCATATGAAAAATAATACAATAATTAATAAACAATAGTACAAGACTAAATTCTGTTTTCTGTACTCCCAACTATAAACCTACTTTTGCCCTCCCCATATGTGTTTTTGTTTTCATGAAAAGAATGAGATCAAAACAAAGATTAGGTTCATTGTAGAGTGTTATAAACCAAAATTCCAAATGAAAGAAAGTGATGGTGTGGAGAGCAGGGATAATTTAATGAGAGAGAAAAGGAAAACAAAAGGCTTGCAGAGATCTGTAAAATGTTCTGCTCTGTTAGTTAAAATGTTTTGGAATATTTTACATTAGTTTCCAATTTCCCACCTTCTTCTTTACTATAATAAAATAAATGATTTAGTTTTTGAACTTTGAACATTTGACCAAGTTTTACTAGTTATTAAATTCGATTTTTTATTGAATTTGCTTTTCTTGTTGCATACATAATGTACATTTTGTGGTAGAATTGCTACAGAAACTATATGAATTACATAGCAGGGGAACAAGGCAAGAAAGTTGAATAAAAGACTAAGCTTGAAACTTGGTGAAAAATATCTGTTGTCCTACAAAACCTTGACTCTCCATTGTTAAGTGGTAGAATATTCTTTATTATTCTGATGGAAATGATAGCTAGATTATGATCTCTTCCATGGAATGACCATAGACTTTTCATTTTGTGGTTTCCCTAATACATATTGAATTCTAACTATATTGAATTCCCTGGAGTTTGATCAGAAGGTTGATTGTCCAGTAGGGTTTCTTATAAAATTGTCATCACAGTAAACAGTTCTTTATGGTAGAAAAATCCTATCTACATTTACTTAGTTATACTCAAGTTACTACTCCTTTTCTGTAAATATAGAGAAGACTATACTATCCATTTTAGAAAGACTCAAAACCCTATTTGGAATAAAAACAAAACAGTTAAATGTCATTGGAGTCACTTTAAATTAACTAACCAGACTCCCAATCTAAAGATGATTTCAGATATACAGTAATTAACCCATTTGCAAAAAAATATCTGTAACCAAAGATTTCCTGAGCACTTGTTTCACTCATGTCACAAATATCAATCTGATATGTTTTGTAGAATATTCACATACCATCCCTATACATCCTAGATTTGCAGATGTGATCTAGCTAGCATGGTTTCACATCATTGTCATGACACAGAATTTTAGAAATATCAGCTATCTCAGGAACTTTATTCATGTGAATCTGGAAGATTCAGTCTTACTCTCAGAGATTCAGATGTCAAAATATTTTTAGAATGGGTCTTCAAGGCATCTTTAGTTTGTAATTGTAATCTTGTTGATTGACAGCACATGTGTTTCACGGAAATGTCGCCATATTGAAGTGAGCCTGGTTAGTGCTGGAGACAGAATGCTTAGATATAAACTCTCATGAGGGGAAAGATCTCAAAGTGCTTTAAATTCACCAACATGAAGATACACAACCTCTCATAAAATGTTAAACGGTTTTTTGATCCCATAATTTTAGCATTTCCATTGTAAGTTCCAAAGGTTTAGAAATTTGATTATTGACAGGTTAAAACATGTTATGCAACAGATTTTAAAAAGAAAATAAAATTTAGAGAAGCCTATTGCCATATGATCAATGATATTTCTGATGAAAAAAAATGCAGCTATGTTCTGCTGCATAGCGGAAGAGGATATTAAAATATGGAGAATTCTAATAGTGTTAGATGATAATATTGATGTCATTTAATAAAATAAAGTATATAACATGTTAAAACTTAACAGAAAGCTTTATTATTGATTAAAACCTACATTATAAATCATTGGCATGATTAGTCTTGCAAAGGATCATGGGGCAGTTTTCTTAGAAAGTTAATAGTAAGTTAATATCAATTATATGAGGTAGAAAAGACTTTAGACCGAGGTGAGTGAGGCAGAATGTATGTGAATAGATGTCTAATGACTATAGATAGGTAGGCTGTTGAGTCTCTCTACGTGGTGTGCAAGCTTATTGAATAGTATTTACAACCATGATGAATAAATGATTTTTGTCAGTTCTTTAGTTTCAGTATTTTAATGAAGCCTAAATTTATTTTTCTAAAGGCAGTTAGAAAAATCAAATCAAGCCATATTCTGTTGCAAATTTTACATACTTGAGAAGTGTGCGTTAATAAATATTCAAAAATATTTTGTCATTTAAATATTGCCTTAATTTTTATAAATTTGGAATCTTCTTAAATGTTTAAAAAATTTCTTTACTAGGCTAAACATTCCTTCAGAGTTCTTGTTAAACAATTCCTTTATGTTCAGCTATCAATGTCTGAATTGTTACCAATGTATGCAGTCCAAATATTTTTTAAAGCTTTACCAGAATTATGATGATTTTGATGGAGGAAAGTTACAGAAAATTTTGATCAATTCTCCCCCACTGGTGATTAATTCAAATAAACACCTAGATTTCTCATTTTCTCATAGAGCTGTATATACATGAAAAATAGGCACAATACCTAGTACAATCTATAGTGGGCTGTGAAGGAAAGGGTATTATGAGAAAAGGAGAAAACTTGATAATAAAAATATTTGTTAGTTCAAATTTGATACAAAAATAAGATGAAAAATATTCAGAAAATCAAACAAATTTCATATGAAACTTCATTTGCAAAGATGTACAATAATAAAAGTGTAAGATGTAAATTGGCCATACCTTCGTGACACCCAGCAGCCAATCAGGAATGAGTATGCAAATTAACACAATAAAGATGGTGAGTTAATTTGCATATGCAGGTGCTGAGCAGCTGGTGTGGGGCAGGACACAGGCGTTCCATGCTGCTCCAGCTGTTCTGGGCCTCTGGAAAGTGTGGGAAAGTGGAAAGGCGACTCCGCCAGGAGTGAAGGCGGTCCCAGCAGCCAGAGTAAGGATGGCCCATTCTTGCATGAATCTTCATGCATCAGGCCTCTAGTGTTATATAAATATCATTACAGTTTTGCAAATCAAAATCTAAAATGAAACATTTTAAAGTGGCTTTCCAAATACAAATTTACTCAAGATATTTAAAAAATAAATAGAATATCACAGCAAGATTATTCCAGTCATGGTAAAATTAAGTGAAAGTTTCATTATAAGGTCCAGTAATACTCAGTGGGGTTCTTGCTCATAAATGTAAACTAGATATTTTTATTTTGAAGTTTAGAGGACATCACAGTCATTCAATGCGTGGGATAAGTGATTTAAAATATTTCAGAAAATGAGTGCTTTAGTTTCATTTCCATATGATTAAAATAACCAAACCTATGTCATATACATATAATATCATTCTGATAAATCTTTCCTGATTATAATATTTATATAGAATACATTTTGCTTGGCAGATTTATTTTGCCTAACCTAATAATTGATAATGGTCTCTCTCAACTTCTTTACTTCTGTGTGCCAACATCATCTCCTTTCTGGAGTAACAAAATAGCAACTTCATTGGTCTTCCTTATCCAGTCTTTATCCCTCTTCTGATACCTAAATCAGAGCACTCAGAGCAGCCTTTCAAAAAGGTTAATTGAATCATCTCACCTCTTCATTAAAACTCTCTTTATTCTACCAAGAATGAATTCCAAATCTTTTACTTTGACCTATATAACTGAACTCTGCTTCCCTCTCCTATTTCAACTCAGCTTTGTTCTCATAGCTTCAGACATAGTAGCTATTTCTCAGCTCTTGAATGTAATAAACTTCTGATCCCTTTGGTGTCTACCTATTTACAAATTTCTCTGACTAGAATGCTCTTTTCTGCTGTTTGTTTTTTAAGGAATAAGACATTTATTCATTACACATCTGTTCACTTACTAGTATTTACTCAATAATTCAGTGATAATCAACTGGGGGCAATTTTGCCTTCCAGGGGACATATGCAATGTGAGAAGATATTAGTAGTTATCACAACTGAAGAGGGATGGGGTTGTTATGGGCATCTAGTGGGTAGAGGCCATGGATACTGATAAATATGCTATACAGTGGTACCTCGAGATACGAGTTTAATTCGTTCTGTAACTTTGAGGCGTGAAAAACTATGAGATACTTGAGTCACAGTAAACTGGTGGGTTGTTTGCAGCCGGCCGATCCAAGCGAGATTACTCCTATCTCAAATGTTGCTCGTATTTCAAAGCAAAAATCACTTGCTCGACAGCTCGTATCTCAAAAATCTCTATGTTAGGGCACTCATATCTCGAGGTACCACTGTAGTATATGGAGAGCCCATCATAACAAAGAATTAACTGACTGAAAATGTCAAGAGTGCCAAGATTTAGAATCCATGACAATAATTCAACACCTCTTCTAGGTGCCAAGAATATCGTGGTGAAGCAAATGAATATGACTGAACCTTTCATAAGCTAATACATTAGGATAAATATTCAATAAGCTGGTTAACAAACAACTAATGCTATACTTTTAAATAATGTTGAATGCTCTCAAGAAAATGGGGACAGGAGAGTAATCAATGAAATTTACTTTAGGACAGGTGGTGTTATAGGAGGTAGTGTTTATGCTAAGACCAGAGGAATAAAAACAAATACAGGCACAGCTTATCTATACTAATTAAAAGGTAATATGCTAATTAGACCGGACATCTTCCAGACGACCTTCTGGACATACATCCTTCTGGACAAAGCCATGATGGCGAGGCTGAGGCAGAGGCAGTTAGGGATGACCAGGCTGGCAGGAAAGAGCAGTTGGGGAGATCAGGCCAGCAGGGGAGAGCAGTTAGCGTTACCTGGCAGGCAGGCAGAGTGGTTAGAAGCAATCAGGTAGGCAGGCAGATGAGTGGTTAGGGACCAGAGGTCCCAGATTTGAGAGGGAAGACTGACTGCCAGTTTAGGCCGGATTAGAGGGGGAGTGTATCCCTCCAACTGAGGGACACACTCCCCTTTTACCCCCCATGCACAAATTTTATGCTCTTCACCTCTAGTCCTATATAATAAAAGGGTAATATGCAAATAGAACAAGTAGCAGAACAATCAAACAACCAATCAAAGTGTAATATGCTAATGATATACTAAGGCTACTCAACCTCCCCCTATGATGTGCTGCTGGGATCTGGCCAATCAGGATGAGCAAGATGGGCCAGACATGCTCTGGAACCCTGCTGCAATCCCTCCCTGGCCCAATTATGCACCGGTGAGGTCCATCAGCCTGGCTTGAACCCTCTTGCAATCCAGGACCCCTCTGGAGATGTTGGAGAACTGGTTTCAGCCCAATCCCACAGGCCACACCCCTTGGGAGTGTGTTAGACACAGGGCTCATGGCTGGTGAGCACTGCTATGGTATTACGAACCTCTTCCAATCAATCATGGCAGGCACAGTGGGGCCCAGATGAGCAGGAGTGGTAGGTAAGAGCTGCAGGCAGCGTTGGACCGCGGGTTTTGGCCAGATCCCTGCAGCCCACCCAGAGGGACCCCACCCATGCACAAATTCATGCACCAGGCCTCTCGTAGTAAATATTCATTGAACATCAATAATAAAATGTTGCATTTTTTAACCATGCATTTTATTGTAACTGAAAATGCTTCAAATTGTTGTTTAGCACTTTTTTCACAGATTCTGTGCCAAGGTGATTAGTCCAGATTTGTCTCTTATGAGCAATTAAGTCCTCAGAAAATTGGTGAATCCTCCAATATGGCTCTTAATTTGGACAAAAAGCAAAATGTTGTTGTATTTCTAATCAGTAACAAAATTTGTCATTCTATATCATAGTAATATATAATATTATAATACTTTAACATATTTACTTAAATCAATTTCAATCATATTGTTTCTCTGTGTAAGGTCCCATAGTTCCAGTAGAGGAATGTTTTCAGAAATAAATAAATACATTAAATAGTGACAGATACACAACATGATTATAAAGCTACCCAAAGAATGGGATCTCTTTATTTCTTTTCTTTTTCTTACTTTTTAAACAATGTGACCAGCAAAATATGATGCCTAATGATTTTACTTATATACCTTTAATAAATTGTTTAAAAAACTGATTTTAATATCAACTACTACTTTACTGTTAGTGCTTATCAACTTGGTGTCTACAGTTTTACCTACTAAAAATATTCTGGTCACTTCCATTTGAATATTCCCTAGGCCCCTGACCTTCTTGTCTAGAACTAAACTTACCATCATCTCTATTGCACTTTTCCCTATAATATTTTTCTTGGTAACAGGTATTTCTAAATACTTCAGTGGGCCAAATAAAAATAATTTGAACCAAAGACTTGAAGGGTGCATTAGGTCCTGACAATATTTGCTTCTTGACCGGAATGCTGGTTAAACAAGTATATTAAGTCTGTGAAAATTCATTGAGTTCTTCACTTATGACTTGTACAGTTTTCTCTAAATATGTCATGTCAATAGAAATATTATATAGAAATTCTAGAAGTCAAGCTTAACATTTTCCTCTCATACATTTGGTATATCTAATGTGACAACAAAAGTTTTATAATTGCTACTAGTTGTTGAGTGTTATATCTGATTTTGTGATCAACTATGAACACACTTTGCTACTCAAAAATTTCTGTGGTGCAGGTTTTATTATTATTTCCATTTTGCAAGTGAGGAAACAGACATTTAGACTAAATTCCTTGTCTAAAATCACACAGCAATAAAATGGCTGACATAGGATTTGAACCTGAACCCCTATTTGAAATCACCATGATATTTTTACCTCTCTCATGTCCATAAAAACAGAATATTCAATTTCCTTTAAAATATTTGTATTGATTTCAAAGAGGAATGGAGAGGGGGAGACAAAAATATCAATAATGAGAACGAGTCATTGATCGGCTGCCTCCTGCATACCCCACATTAGAGAACAAGACCACAACCTGGTCATGTGCCCTGATGGGGAATCAAACTGTGACCTCCTGGTTCATAGGTCAACACAACCACTGAGCCAAGCTGGCTGGGTAGAATATGCAATTTCTTATCCATCTTTACTACTTGTCTTCAGTTAAGCTTTTTATATCTTCATTTATTTATTATAATAATATTTTAAGAAATCTTGTACACTTTAGCATACCCCAAATTCAATCTAAATGCAACCGGGGATAGTGTTCTTTCTACATTGTAAAACTGTACATGTGGTTTATTTAAAATCTGTTAATGCAGTGGTTCACAATCTTGGCTATACCTCAGAATCATAAGGCCCCAGCCAGAAACAATTAAATCAGAATCTCTGGAGTTGGGGGCCTGGGAGTGAGGACTTTTTAAATGCTCTCTGGGTGACTATAATGGGCAGCCAGCTTTGGGAACAATTGCTTTAATGTCTTACTCTAGTTTGCTTTTATTTTTTTTGCTAAAAATAAACTCCTTAGCATTGCACAAAAGATCCCTTGTAATCTGTTTCTTGCCTCCTCTCTCTTGCCACTTCTAGTCTAAATACCTTCTTCCCCAACTTTATTTCCCATCCCCATTTATCCCCCATCCCCAGCAATACATGTTTCATTCTGATGATATAAAAGCCTTGATTTTGTGTATGTGTGTGTGTGTGTGTGTTTTGTCCCAGGGGTTAATTTTTACAAAATTGTTTATATCACGCCTTTATACAGACCAGTTCTTCTCCCTGAGTGCTTTTCTCTTGCTTCTACTTTAATTGAACTTCCATGCATCTTTCAAACAGCAGGTCTGGCATCACCCTTTCTGTGATATTGCTGTAACTTCTATTTATTTAATTGTTTAGCTACTCATTATTGACTTATTTCTTATTTTATGAGTTAATACATGCACATGGTAAAGAATGCATAAAGTATAGTCTGGCAGCATGGCTCAGTGGTTGAATGTCCACTTATGAACCAGGAGGTCATGGTTCTATTCCTATTCAGCGCGCATGCCCCTGTTGTGGGCTCTGTACCCAGTGGGAGGAGTGAGGAGGCAGCTGATAAACGATGATTCTCTCCCATCATTGATGTTTCTATCTCTCTCTCCCTTCTTTGAAATCAATAAAATATATTAAAAAAGAATGTATAAAGTATAAATGGATACACATTAATAAGCCTCACTAATATTTCAAGTCCCCAGCTCAATCTGCCAGAGGCAATCATTATGTCTAGATTTTTAATGTACCATTTCAGAAATAAACAATGCTTATGCAAATATACATGTGTATGAATATGTTTGTATTCACTTTTGTATACACAATAACATATACACTCTTCTGCTCCTTGTTTTTTTTTCCACTTCACAATGGAACTCTATCACATGTTCTTATCTCAACATGGAACTCTATCACTCTATCAATATATTTAATATTTGTATAGTATTCTGTGATATGAATATAGTAATTTATTCAACTAGATCCTAACATGGCATTTAGGTTGTTTCCTATATTTATTGTTACAAAAATACTTAAGTATAAAGAATATTATAGTATAGAGAACTTACTTTATTTGTATTAGTAACTTCAATTTCACAAGTGGAATGCTTATGTCAAAGACTATGTACATTTTAAAATTTAATAGAATAAGCTATATTGATATTAAATTCAATGTTCCTACTTATTTATATTAGAAACACTACTTCTTTATTCACACAGTTCTCTGTATACCACTAAGTCCACTATAGTAGAAATTATCATTTTAGAATATAAACATTTTATTCATTTATCACTCATTTATTCCTTCACTCATCACATCCCTCATCTATTAAGAATTTAGTATAATAAGTACTGTACTCTAGGCAACAGAAAGAATAAAATACCTAGGGATAAACTTAACAAAGAATGTAAAAATTCTGAACAAGTCCCAAAAAATGTCATTCTAGTTCAAATGCTCATACTAATCCATTGAACTAAGCCTGCTAAACACATCCATGCTCTTTTTCGTTTTATGAAAACACATTTTATATTGATTTTAGAGAGTAAAGAAAAAATGACTTGTTTTGAACTTTAAAAGAGGAAAATTGAAGACAAAACCCAGTTAAGCCTTTGGGTATATCAAGCTCTTTAACTTGAAATATACATCACCACTTGGCAAATGATTTAAAGCTGCTAAAGGATGTTAACTGGTAGCTATAACATGAAAGCTGGTAAATCAGATGGAACATAAAAGAACAATTTTGATTGGCCAAATATTAAAGATTCCAGAAGTTATGATCCTCCAACCTGAAAGACTTCTTAATTTCATGAACTTTCTCAGCCTGTGATTCCATTTGTCTGATAATAGTGAAAATCACTGTTTTTTCCTTCACCTATCCCATCATCTCCCCTTACCTCTACCCTCTCCTTCCTTTATTCCTTTTTTATCTCCTATTTTCTCATTATATCTGAGAAGTGTTCTAAAAATGTTAACGTTTTGCTTATTTTCACCATTGAAGGCCCATTTTAAAGTTTCATTAGAGGTGAAGAAAAAATGTACTGATTCAATGTGAAAACCCTCAAAAGAAAAGGCAATAAATATTTTATCCTGAATATTTGCTGTTTCAGTTGTTTTTTGTGTTTAACATTTCATCAGACAATAGGTTCTGTACTCCAAAATGTTCTTGAACCTGAAATATATTTTCAATTACAGCTGGATAACATCCATCTTCTGATAATATGTTTAATATGGCAAAGACACTTTCCTTAAATGCAGTATAAACTGTTTATTTTGTCATTGTAAAATGGGAGATGTTCAAGCCTGGCCAGCTTGGAAGCAGCTACTACAGCTTTATGCTGCCAGCTGTGAATTGTCATAGTTTTCTATTATCTGTAAATGTTTACTAACAAGTTGAATAATCAACTTTATCTTGGATAACCTTGAAAAATAATTTTTTATTTAATGCCCTCTGTCTTACAGTAAAGTGAATTATCTTGGTTACGGGGGTGTTAAGTGACACCACTTCTGTTGTCATTGCTTTAAAAATAGCTTTATTCCTAAACCCTTTCCATAGGGTTTCTTTAGGACAACGATTTTTTTTTCTAATTTATAGTAACCTAGTCCTCAAAGCAATGTGACCTCTTATTGTTTCCTTCTTATTATCCCTGCAGTTTCAATTATATATGTGACTTTGGGCTTTATTATAAACATTTCTGCATTAATGATTCGCTTTGAAGTCACCTGGGGTGGCTAGTGTCAATAGTAAGTCTATGCAGAGCTACTTTACATAAAGCAGTTTACTTCCTGTATGATGAAAGGTGCTAAAGTGAAACCTGCCTCCTATTATATCCTTAGGGTGTAATCAAGAGGGGTGTGATCACAGCATACCAATTAAGAGGGTTAGAGCAAGCTGCAATGGGTAGGGAATTCTTCACATATTTTTGAACTCTTCAGAGGAAAAAGACATCAGGGCACAGGACATCTAATTTGTTTGCTAGAACAGTTGCATACAAAACCCCTGTAACATGGTTTCTGCCCAGAGGTTATGCTTTTAGATTGAATTTTCATATAAGTCAGAATAGCCATTATTGTTCATTTAAACCTTGACAAGGAAAGTATTACTAGTTCTCAGACTGTACTTTATCTCATGGGCAATTATAATAATTACAAGAGGCCTGGTGCACGAAATTCGTGCATGGGGGGGCGGTGTCCTTCAGCCTAGCCTTCTCCCTCTCCAATCTGAGACCCCTAGAGCAATGTCTGACAGCCCATTTAGGCCCAGACATCCCTCTCACAATCCAGGACTGCTAGCTCTCAACTGCTCACCTGCCTGCCTTCCTGATTGCCCCTAACCACTTCTGCCTGCCAGCATGATCACCCGCTAACCACTCCCCTGCCAGCCTGATTGATGCCTAACTGCTCCCCTGCCACCTGTTTGCCCCTAACTGCCCTCCTCTGTGGGCCTGGTCACCCCCAACTGCCCTCCCCTGCAGGCCTGGTCCCTGCCAACTGCCCTCCATGCTGGCCATTTTATGGTGGCCATCTTGTGTCCACATGGGGGTAGGATCTTTTGACCAAATGAGGGCAGTAATCTTGTGTGTTAGAGTGTTGGTCAATCTGCATATTACTCTTTTATTAGATAGGATAGAGGTCTGGTGCATGGGTGGGGGCCAGCTGGTTTGCCCTGAAGGATGTCCTGGATCAGGGTGGGTGTTCCCTTGGTCATGGGGTGGCCTGGGCAAGGGGCCTGTGGTGGTTTGTAGGCCAGCCATGCCCCCTGGTGACCCAAGCAGAGGCCCTGTATCTGTGATTTATTTATCTTCTATAATTGAAACTTTGTATCCTAGAGTGAAGGCAAGCCTTCTGCTTGCACAGCCATTGAAACTTTGTTGCCTTAAGCAGAGGCCTGGGCTTGCCAGGGTGTGCAGAAAGCTTGGCTTCCTCCATCGCCAGGGGCAATTAAAGCTTCCCTCCTGGTCTCTCTGTGGCTGTAGCCATCTTGGTTGGGTTAATTTGCATATTCACTCTGATTAGCTGGTGGGCATGGCTGGTGGGTGTGGTTTGTGGGTATAGTAGAGGTACATTCAATTTGCATATTGTTATTTTATTAGATACGATAAGAAAAGAAGACTTACATTTCTATTTCAAGCTATCTCAGCACCCTTAATAGCTCCTTGACCACAAGCAAATATACAGTAGTCCTCCATATCCATGGGCATATGTTCCAAATCCCTAGTAGATGTCTGAAACTGCAGCTAGTACCTAAACCTATATGTAATATGCTTTATCCTATGCATACACCCTTATGATAAAATTTAATTTATAAATTAGGCACAGTAACTAATGATAAAATAGAACAATTATAACAATATAAGTTATATGTATGTGGTATCTCTAAAAATATCTTAATGTAAGGAGCACTTTACATCTTCTTGGTACATCTGAATTGCCAGCATCACTACTCTTGCACTTAGGGGCCAGGATTAAGTAAAATAAGGATTACTTGAACACAAGCATTGTGATACCATGACAATCATTGGATAACCCAAATGGCTATTAAGTGACTAGCAGCAGGGAGTGTCTATAGCATGGAGACACTGGACAAAGGGATGATTCATGTCCCAGGCATGATGGAACTTGACAGGGTGAGATGTCATTACACTACTCACAACAGTGAACATTCAAACCTTATGAATTGCTTATTTCTGAAAATTTCCATTTAATATTTTTTGTACCATGCTTGATTGACCATGGGTAACTGAAACTGGGGAAAGCTATTCGTAAGTATCTTTCCAGAAGTTCCTCTGGCTGTCAGATTGGAATCTTGCCAGTTCTGCTTTAAAACATTTACTTTGAATCTTCTTGCTATGGCCCAATGCCCTCATCATTTATTTTATTGCCTTATACCCACCTGGATTCTGTCTCTCTGACTGTTGAAGACTATGTCCCATTGGATCAGAAGTGTCTAAATGGCTATTGCTCTCAAAAAATTATCTTCCACAAACCAAAGCCATGAGCCTGACCAATTCTGAAGCCCCAAACTCCAGGCTTGGATTAGTAAATCCCCTATACTCCATTCCTGTGTGAAGATTAGATTTTTTTAAAGAACAATTATAAATGCCCTTTTATAGTCTTAGACAATTTAGTTATGATGAATTGAAACAGGAGTATAAAGTATTTGCTCTGGTTCAGACCTCAGTCTGTGTCATGATATTATATAACTAACCCAATTGTATTGTCATTTTCATGTGCAAATAAATGAAACAAAATATTACTGGACAAAATCATTTTTGTAATCTTTTATTTGTTCATATGGACTGAATACCTATGTCCTCATAAAATTCATATATTGAAGCCCTAGCATTCAATGTGATGGTATTTTGGAGATGAGGCCTTTGGGAGGTAATTAAGGTTAGATGAGATTGTGAGGGTGGGGCCCTCTGATGAGATAAGTGTCCTTATAAGAAGAGATACCAGATAATTGTTCTCTTCTTCTCTGCCATGTGATGTATAGCAGAAGGTGACCTCTGCAAGACAGAAAGAGAGCTTTCACCAAAACCTGACCATGCTTTTGGCCTGATCTCAGACTTCTAGCCTCCAGAACTGTGTGCAAATAAATTTCTACTGTTGGAGCTACCCAGTCTACAGTATTTTGTTATGGTAGCTGAAGTGGACTAAGACACTTGTATTGTCTCTAGAGCCAGTATCTGATTTTGTTAAAACAGACAAAAACAACAATAATTTAAAAAACCATGATTATGGTATCAGAAATAGGCTTACCTAGATTGGTTAGTATTTACCACAATAATGCTGTGTAAGAACCTTTTCCCCAACTTAGTGGCTTCCAGCAAGCCTTTATTCTCATGTTCAGACAGGACTGGCCGATCTAAGGTGGGCTGGATTTGGTGGCTCTGTCTCATGTTGCATATCTGCTGGGATAAACTTCAAGCTGAAGGTTGGATTTGTTCAATGTGTTATTTACTAAGCCTAAGCTGAAGTGGCATTGATCAAAGGAGACAATTTTTCTCACTGTAGACCAGATATGTAATTATGTTAACGAGAAGTGAAAATGAGACCAATAAATCAATTATTACAGTATAAAAAGTAGGGATTATTTATTAGCACAAAGAATTTAGTTTCAGTGGACATGATGTTTTTCTTTGTGGATATGGAAAAATATCTAAAGCACATTTTGTTTTTCCAACTTAACCATAATAATGGCTCAAGAAAAAGTTTAGGAGTGTCCACAGCTCACTGCTTTGCTTAATAATTCCACCATTAGCCATGATAAATTTAATCACCTCTGAATGTTTTTTAAAGTCTTTGATAATGATAAAAATTACTGAGGAGAAAAATGATCATTATTCTGTACTAAGAGCTGCATACAATACAAGACAATTTACAGATACCATGTAAATAAACGTATATCCTTGGCCCCAATAATAGGAGATTGGTGATATTATTCTCCAAATTTTGCAGGGAAAGAAATGGAACAAGAATAAATGGGTAACAAACATGACCAAAAGGACAAAATCAGCCTGTTATAAGGTTTCATAAGGATATAGGAAGGTCAGGGAACTGTCTCGACAGTTGAATAACCAAACATCAAGAGGACTTTAACATCACTTCAGAGAATTGCAATTACAGAGTCTAATTTCATGAATGATTGGACCACTGAAGTGGACACAATACAGCATGTGATTTACCATTATAGGTGTTGTTCTGCCATTCTCAAGAATGAACTACTTTGAGGTCCAGCTTCTACTATTACCTCTACTCCCTAGTGATGCATGATGTTGACTCTAATATCAATTTCCCAAGAGAAAGTGTCCAATAAAAGCAGCCACTCACCATCATGTATGGGAGAATCAAGTTCCTAACTCTTCCAATGCCTTTAAGTTGGTTTTTGTCTTTGATGCTTATGCTTCAATAATCATTGTGACCAGGGGATTGGAGTGTGTTGATTGTCTAAGCCTAAGATGGAAACAATATTAATAGACACTCCGAGTGTAGGAGAAGAGAGTTTTCCAAATTATATTTGGTATAAAGCTGCCCAGGTGATGTTATTGACCTAAACTGACCTACAGCATGAATAGGCAGTACTGTTGTAAGTACTAGGAGGAGGTATAGTGGTACCTCGAGATACGAGTTTAATTCATTCCATAACCTTGAGGCGTGGGAAACTATGAGACGCTCGATTCACGGTAAACTGGTGGGTCCTGTACAGCTGGCCGATCCGCGAGATTACTCCTATCTCAAATGTTGCTCGTATTTCAGAGCAAAAATCGCTCGCTCGTTCGCTCGGCAACTGGTATCTCAAAAATCTCGTATGTTAGGGCACTCGTATCTCGAGGTACCACTGTATCTGAATGTTGTAAGAGTTTGGTGAGTTTTAATGACTATGAAACTGTATCAGAATGTGAGGAGGTTGAGTGGTAGTCAGAGGCCATGTCATGTGCAAACTGTAGGTTAAGATTAGGGCCATGTGTTCTATGTCCCGAACACTGGAGAATCTATCCACTGTTCAGGAAAGATGTTTCATGCACAATGCTTTTCAGGCTGTCAACAGCAAATTTAATCATTGATGGGTGGGTCAAGGTTCTATGGCTTTCATTTCTTTGTCACATGACTCCACTAACCATGGACATATACAGGTCAGTATCCCCAAAACGATGATCTGTTCAAAGGCTGCCAAGATTCCTAGTCTCAGAAGAGGAAATTCAGTTACTAGTCTGTGGAAGAGAAATTTGAGGAACCTTAGACTATGGAGGCAGCTACTACAGCTTTATGCTGCTCCCTGTGAATTGTCATAGTTTTCTATTATCTGTAAATGCTTGCTAACATACTGATGGTCACATCACAGAGTGATTTGGACATTTTAAACTCTCTTCACATACTCATTTTGTCCTCATAACAGCCTGGTGTTTCCAGCAGGTATAGTTCTATTTTTTTTTTAAATAAGAAAACAGAGTTGCAGAGAGATTGTGAAGGTTTTGACAGTAAGTGCTGGAATCAGAAAGAGAATCCTGATTTTCTTATTCCTATACTAGGTTGCTTTATGAGATTGTTTTAGTAGACTTAATTGTTTCTCTTATAATCTCTGATTCCCATGAAACCTATTAAAGATAAAAAGTAGAAAAACAAAGCAATTAAATTTAGATCAATTTGTAAATTTACTTTGAATCTTTCACTGTTGTCAGAAGATATAGATTCAGATTCTAATTATTCTAATGTTGCTATCCTATCTTAATTTATATGGTCTATTTATCATTCTCACTCTCTCTTGTCTAATCTCGAGTTCTCTTGTTTTTGCCTGTTATGTATTTGAGGGGTTTCATGAGAAGAAAAATGTCTCTGGTTTTATTAGATAACCAGATGCACAGACTGCTATATATATCACAGGAATAAATGTTGGTCTTAAAACTCAGATGAGGAACAGCTTTTGCCATATTTTGGAGCTGTATGCCAGAACAACACTATCTAATAGGTATATAACATGAGTTGCATACGTAATTAAAAATTCTAGTAACAACTTTAAAAATTAAAAAAGTGAAATTAATTTACTAATATATTCTAGTTAACTCAATATATCAAAAATGATTTTAATGTGCAATGAATATAAAACATGAGGCATTTCACATTGTTAACAGGAATGTACTGTTTTAAAATTCTTGTGAGCATTTTATTGAATTCAGATGTCAAATTTTCATGAGTTAGAGTGAACTACTGTACTACCAAATGAATAAAGTTGTGTTTTCATGGGGAAAAAAATCATTTACTACATTGCTTCCGTTTTAAGCTAAAATGAAATATAAGCAAATTTACAATTTCACTTCCTCAGCCATGGTAGCCACATTTCTTTTTTTTTTCCCCCAATGGCCTTGATTTTTATTTATCTAAAATTTATCAATTGATACAAATGCTCACTTGGCAAACACAAGTTACAGTTGGCTACTACCTTGAATAGCACAGTTTCAGATTATGAAAAAACATTCTCTGTTTTCTTGATTTTCCCAAACAATTTGGTATTGTTCAGCTTTTTAAATATCAAAGCCAAAGAAAAGTGTTATTATTTCCCTCAGCGTTTGCCTTTGAAATGTGTTTCTCTTGGAGTTGGGTAGAAAGTGCATGGAATCTTCTTCTAAGACATAGTAGCTCATTGATGCCCCAGGAAGCACAATTAGGAGAGATTAAGCCTGTGTCTTTTCCCGCATAATGGGATCTGCTTCCTTCAAATCTGCATCTGGTGCCAATAGACTTTGTCCTTCTTGCTCTTAGAAAAGTTTTGGCCCTTTAAGTAAATAATTAGCTTAATTGCTCATTTTTGCATAAATGTTAAATAATTTAATTTATTATAATTTTAAAACAAAGGCTATGTAAAAATTAATGTAGATATGTTTATAGCATATATCTAAAAAAGTTTCAGTCTTTTTAGAAACTCAGAGTCTGAGGTTAAGTTCATCTTCATAATTCTACAAGGAGTTCACTGTTTTCTTCTTCTGTCAGAGTCTACAGAACTATCCTGGACATCTAAAGAAGTCCATAGGGCTCTTAGCAACCGTCTTATTATGATGCACTGTTATTTCAGAAACTCACTGTAACTTCTGAGTGTCCACACATCTCTTTGCTGTTTCTCTCTAGAATCACAGGCTTTTGGCTCTACTTCTTGTCTGTGATTTGTAACCAGTTTGTGTTGCAGTTGAGATGCTGGATAGTGATTCTTAGAAATCCAAGGATAAGTTCCTATGTGCAGTGGCAATGAATCTCAGTTATTCTGTTTTTCTCTATCTAAATTTAATTTATATATTAAGCCTTCTTTCTTCCAGATTCCACACCCTTAATCGGCCAACTCAGGACATATTTATATTAAAAATTGGGTGGGAGGAAGAACAAGAAGACAAAACCAAAAAAAAAAATCAATCATATTCTCACTTCCCAAGGAATGCTATCATGGCTATTTTGGCACATTTGGTTAGGTATATTTCTGTCTAAAATTAGTCTTTTTCTCTATTTTCTTATTTGTATATTTAGCTGGGTAATTCTATATTTATATGTTCTTATCTTTTTATTTATTATCACACACATGTTGTTATGCTATTAGTAGAGGCCTGGAGCATGAAATTCATGCACAGATAGGGTCTCTAGATCTAGCCTGCAATCAGGGCCTATCTTCCCCAGCTGCCAGCAGCCAGGCTACCCGCTGCCACTGCCACCATGGCTGCTCTCTGTGTGCGAGGTGACCAGCAGGGCTATTGGGGCCCCAGTGCTACCCACATCAGCAACCACCCACCCCTGGTTCCCAGTTCCCCATCGGGTGATCAGAGCCTGCCAGCGGGGAGAAGGAACTAGAGGTTGGCCACTCCTGCTTGCTCCCTGGCCACAGCCTCCACCACCAGTTGCCCTCTGTGTGTTGGGCAACTGGCAGGGCGATCAGAGCCCGGTGTATGTGCTAACACCCACCCCCAGTTCCCTATTCCCCATTCGGTGATCAGAGCCTGCTGGCCAAGGGGAGGGACTGAGAGGTTAACAGGCAGGCCCCAACCAGGTGATCAGGGCCTACGGGCTGGGGCAGCTCCTACATTCAACATCTGCTGCCTGGTGGTCAGTGAGCATCCTAGACAACTGGTCATTCCACCATCTGGGAAATTTGCATATTATACTTTTATATATATACATAGACTCACTCTGAATGGCTACATAATACCTCATTATATGGTCATGCCTTGATAGACAGAAAAAATACCACTAAGACTTTAAATTTATATTACTTTTATTTTTTGGTTTTCCTTAGTAACTCAGTTGACCTTTTCTGTGTTTTCTTTGGACAGTTTCAAGCACTTGGAAATGATAAAATCAAATAATAAATTTCAAAAAAGTGTACGCATATTTATCACAAAAATACTTAGCAAGATTGTTTTACCAATTTAAACTCCCCTCCAAGAAGAGACAAGGACACCTAATTTGGCACAATAAACTGAATATGGATAAATATCTCTATTTATAAATTACTTTGTACAACAAACAATTTTTAGCAATATCAGAATTTGAATGCAACAATCTCAGCATGTTTAAAAATGATGCTAACTTCATGAGTTAACACAAAAATGATAAGAAAATGTTTTTATATTCCGGAAAGGCTTCCATGTGGGATTGAATACATGGTCTATATATGCTACATGTAAATATATAGTGTATATTTTATATATAATGTAATATATCTATACATAATATAGATGTATGTATATCTATATATATTGATATGCATTTATTTGTGTATTTTTACTATGTTAACTTTTTACATTCAGTTGCCACTGAATTACATTCAGTTTATTTACAAACTAAGCTATGTACAACAAGAATTTGTGTTTTATTGCAAATAATATGTTTTTGGAGTCTAGATTCTGAGAGAGAGTTTCCCTGCTACCTGAAATGAAATGTGTTTCCCTCAAGGGAAATAATTGTGCATACTGCATAGATATTTAATGTTTCCTGGGAAATATTAGGCTATTTTATTCTAAATTCTAAATTTTTATTTCTATATATTATATGATGCATCAGGAAAACAGTATTGTTTTTGTTTTACAAGTCCTCAATTGGGAAATATCAACACATTTTATTTCTTTCATAGGTCCCTTTCCTTTAACAAAATTTTGTAGTTTTTAATTAATAATGTTGAATTTCATATAAATTTTTAAAAAGCTGCCTAATTGCTGTAGTTTAATAGTATTTGCATGAGTTTTGGTAACAACAGTATTAGTTATACCAGTAGTTTTCTATTGACTCATCTCACAACACAATATGTATATATTTTATTATATATTTTTATATATTTATATGCAGTAGGGGAGTTTAATATTCATGAAAATAACAATGATTGACTGTTGGCTTTCCTAGTTTCTCTTAAAAGCCTTAGGATTTGCAGTTATCAGTAGTGCAGTCCTGAGATGAAAAGTCATAAAGTTACCTTCCATCCTCTTTAGTAGTCTGAATATTTTGCCTCCATCCATAGGAAGCAACCTGAAACCTCTAATGAAAATCAAAGGTTACACCACAGGGATGCAATATCTCTAATTTGTCTTAGAATGATGCAGTAGCTTTCCTTGACTGCTGTGTTAAATTCATTCTGATTTATTCAGTTAATGAGAGTAGCACATCTTAACCCATAGAAATACTCCCTTTTTATGGTCTCATGACTCAGAGCAGATTAGCATCATTATTAAGTAATATTTGGTAATTGAATACATGTGAGTGGCACTTGGCTAGGATCCTTACAAATCTAGTCATAAAAGAATATTTTTTAACCTTCAGTTTATGACTTTCCAAACCAGAGCAGTTGCTCAAGCATGCGTATACGTACAGTTAACTATGTACTATGAAACTAAAGGACAACCTAAAATTCAAGGGCAGCAAAAAGAATTTGTCCTTGCCACCCAGTTGGAGATAAAGTTAGTCAGCTCTTAAAAAGATGCAAAGTTTATAGTGATAGGTATATTATCCCTGTTTGGTGGGTTTCATGATTATTTTTATACTTTTCTGCACATGTAATTCTGAGGTGGTGAGTCACATAAAAGAATGGTGTCTTATTGCCATTTTAAAGCCTGTGTATTTTGTGATAGTAGACTGAGGAGGAAAGAATCTGGAATATGGATTCCAAGATATGTTGGTGGAATTTACAGTAGCTCAGTAGAAAATTGACCATGCTAGGGTAGGTACCATGTGAACCTGGTTCATATTTTTGCAAAATCATCTGTTAGTTTTGGGACTTTGGGCAAATTACTCAAATTTCCTTTTAGACCTCTTATCTTTAAAAAGAGTGTTGATAAATATCATAGTCTTCATGATTTGGGGGGTAATTTTAAACGATATATTGTGTATAAAGTGCCTGGTACACAGTAAGAGGTCAATAAAGATAGTTGCTGATATATTTTTATTGATTTCAGAGAAGAAGAGAGAGAAACATCAATGATGAGAGAGAACCTTTGATTGGCTGCCTCCTGATGTCCCCTCCAAGAAACTGAGCCTGCAATGCGGGCATGTCCTCTGACAGGGAATTGAACCGTGACCTCCTGGTTCATAGGTCAATGCTCAATCACTGAGATACACCTGCCTGGCCTTATGTACCTATAATTATTCAATTTATTTATTATTAGTTATCAAATTGATTAATTAATTATATTTTTCCTATCACTCAATTGTTACTTGACATCTCCATCTGGTTTTCTGTTTAACTGATGGGAAATCATTAGATTGGATATGTCTAGAATTATCATTTGGTCTGCTGTATTCTCTGGATGGTGTAACTGCAAAGGTTGAACCACTAAAAAAAGTCTCTTATGCAGAGTTAGTTGCCTATATACAGTATTTCCCTGCTATATCCTTGATCAAGACTTTTATACCTTGTCCTGGCCCTGTTTCTCTTCTCAATCATGCCTTAACAAAAACGCAATGCTCCCTTTTATTCCTAACTCAGGAATGCAAAAGACAGGAATGGCCATGACCCATAGGATACAAATTCAAATCAGTAGAGATTCCAAGAAAAGGAAAAACCTAGGCAGGTGAGCACTTGCTGAGGCAGAAACTCAGAAGAGATAAGTATAGCTTCTAGCATGTATTAAAAAAAGGTTACAATTAAGATATCAATTTGAGTTTCACTCATCCATTCAGTCATTCAAACAACTTCTGCTGATCACCTCCACAGCAGTGGCCAGTCACCGAAGAACCACAGAGGGGGCTGTAATTAAAGCAGTGAACTACAAAGACAACATCTCTCCCCTCTCTATGAAACTTATTTCTTTTAAAAAATATATTTTTATTGATTTCAGAGAGGAAAGGAGAGGGAGATAGAAACACCAATGATGAGAAAGAATCATTGATTGGCTGCCTCCTGCACACCCCCTCATGTGCCCTTGACTGGAATAGAACCTGTGACCCTTCAGTCTGTAGGCCAATGCTCCATCCACTGACTCAAACCAGCTGAGGCTGGAACTTATTTCTAATGACTTTGGTCAAGTTTCTCTATCTTGGAAGTAGCACTTCATCATGTACAAAGAGTGAAGCTCAATCATAGATTGGGCAAGAGTGTAGTTTAAGCAACGGGATGCTGGATGTGTAGCAATCTTGCCTTGGTTTCAACTTACAAAGGAGTAGGGAATTTCAAATCTTTTAGTTTGGGGCCAAGGCTAGTTCTGGATTAGGGGATAGTGAGGGTGGTAGGACTAGCATATTTAAGTAGCATTGTATGAAATGGTCAAGGAAAATTAGAGGCAAGGAGTGCAGTACATCACAACCAAAAAAAAAAAAACACCAAACAACCAACCAAACAAACAAAAAACAACAACAAAAAACTATGCACTTCTCTTTTATTTCCTTCTTTATTAGATATGCTAAATTTTTCTCAAGTGCCTCTGTCGAATATCTACAGAAAACTAGTATTAGAAATACTATGAAGAGGGATAACTTTTTAATAGTATTCATTTAAAATATAATGGAGGCCATTTTCTAACAACTTTAATTTGTAAAAGGCTGGTAGCATATTAACTCAGGAATGGTGATTTTTTTTAATAACAATAGTTTCATAGTTAAGGTAAAATTATTGAAATGGTGCTACCTCAGTGATTCCTAAACTTTGGTGTGCAGGAGATGACAGTATAGAATTTAAAATTTAACCATCTACATCAAATTGGATGACATAGGGATTTTCCAAGCTCATTTAGATCATATTTGATTTTCACTATTCATACTGACTTCAAAAAATAACTATAGAGAAGATATCATTCAACTATCTATGGTTAGAATAAAATGTTTCATTGGATTCTACAGAGAGAATACTTTTATTCAGATGGTTAAATGTCTCTATAGTAATAATAGCATCATTAATGTATTTATATAATGAAAATAGTAGAAATTAATACTGGGAAGTAATATAAAATTAGGTGGCATTTGAAGGAATATGAAAACTTCTTACCCATTAAATTCAGACCCAAAGCTTGTTCTCTTTTTCGATTGTGATAATTACAAGTTTGGAATGGTGTGTCATTCAGGATCCAATTAACAGACAGAAGACACTCCAATTATATTAACAGAAGAGAACTCAACACAAAAATTGTGATTTTAGGATTGGAAAAATGAAAAACTAAGAAGAGAACAGTGGTAGCAACTACACAAAATAACTACCACTCACACTACTGAGAAAAGGATTGGAATTATTAAAACTTAGAAGCGTACATTTTATTGAGCTTGACCTCGGACCTCCAGGGTTAGGGCACTAATTGACTGGTGCTGGTTTCTCTCCCATAGCAGAAGGGGTCCAACAGGACTGACGCTCAGACCTCTGGAAGCCAGTGCATGCTGGTATTTCTACAGCAGGGGTGCAATGAAGCCTGTTTTGTGCATGTTGGGAGAAAAAAAATACCCAGCAAAATACAAGCTGGATTCAACAGCTGTTAACTAAAAATTTGTGCTGCTATAGGCATGAAGAAGCAAATCTGGAGTACCGCTAATAGGAACAGTAAGTCCACAGGAAGCCAATAGGAATGAGTAAGTCCTGTCTCCCTCCTACAGTCCTGCAGTCTCCCTATTGTGCTCACTATTGCCAGATCCTAAGAGGGAGTCAGACAACAAAATGGAAACAAGGCTTGCAGAGTCCCGAGCCTCTGCAGCAAAAGCAAAGTATAAGAGGGTTAGTGCATATGAATCTTAGGGGAAAAATCACTAAATAACCCTCAGAGAGGGTGATATTTCCCTGCTAAGCTATTTGGAAAAGAAAGCAATCGTTAAGATACTACTAAATTAGCCCTGGCCAATATGGCTCAGTTGCTTGAGCATTGTCCCAAACCAAAGGTTGCTGGTTCAATTCCCAGTCAGAGCACATACCTAGATTGTGGGTTAGATCCCTGGTCAGGGTGCATACTGGAGGCAAACAATAAATGTTTTTCTTTCATATTGATGTTTCTCTTGCTCTCTCCCCTCTATCTTTCGCTCTCTAAAATCAGTAAAAACATATTTTAAAAGACATTGCTAAATTAGCAATTATGAAATAACGAGTAATAATTAAAATATTTTCATTAAATTACAAGGATTACAAAATGAACAAGCACCATATTTAAGGTATGGTAATAGGAAAATATCTCAGTTTTCCTTTGCAGTGTGGTTTTCCTTATATCTTCTTCACCTTTGTGATTAATCGCTGTGCCCTCTTACAAAAATTCTTCTCACAAATGTGAATTATGACCTGATAAGTAATAATTTCTGCCTACTATTGAATATTTGGATATTGTGGAAGTGGTATTATACATACAATATTTAACATTTCTGAGAGTACTGAAGCCATTCTCTCTAGTGATGTTAAAGACTATTATTTTTATACTAGAGGCACAGTGCACAAAATTCATGCACAGGGGAGTTGTCCTTCAGCCCAGCCTGCTCCCTCTCAAATCTGAGATCTCTCGAGGGATGTCCAACTGCTCGTTTAGGCCTGATCCCACCAAATAGTCGAACATCCCTCTCATGATCCAGGACTACTGGCTCGCACCTACTCGCCTGCCTGCCTTCCTGATTGCCCCTAACTGCTTCTGCCTGCCAGCCTGATCACCCCCTAAGCACTCCACTGCCAGCCTGATTGATGCCTAACTGCTCCCCTGCCAGCATGATTGCCCCTCACTGCCCTCCTCTGCTGGCCTGGTCACCTTTAACTTTTCTTCCCTGAAGGCTTGGTCACCCCTAACTGCTCTAGCATGCAGGCCTGGGTCCTCCCCAACTGCCCTTCCCTGCAGGCCCGGTTCACCCCCAACATCCTTCCTCTGCTGGCCTGGTCATCCCTAACTGTCCTCTCTTGCAGGCCTGGTCCCTCTCAAATACCCTCCCTTGCTGGTCATCTTATGGTGGCCATCTTGTGTCCACCATGGGGGCAGCCATCTTTGACCACATATGGGCAGCCATCTTGTGTATTGGAGTGATGCTCAATTTGCAAATTGCTCTTTTATTAGATAGAATATTGAACATCAAATTGTTTTAAAGATAGTATTGTCCCTACAATATGCATATAAATTATTCATAAATTGATTTTGAAATAGTGACTGTGTTCTCTCTCTCAAAAAGTATGCACCAAACCAGCTGAAGAGTGTGACTTAATGGTTGAGTGTTGGCCCAAGAACCAGGAAATCACAGTTTGATTCCCTGTCAGGGCATAAGCCAAGTTGGCGGGCTTGATGGGGTGGGGAAATAATGGAAGGCAGCCAATCAATAATTCTCATTACTGATGTTTCTATAATTCTCTCCCTCTCTCTTCCTCTCCCTGACATAAAAAATTAACACCCCAAAACATTAAAAAAAAAAGCCTGGTCTAAATGCTTTAAAAATTATTTGGAATGTTAACTTTAAAACATACTAGAGCCAAGATAAAGCCAGTGAGCTAAGATTTTCTTTTTGCTTCAATTGTATTATTTAGAACTAGCTTCAAAGAAGAGTTTTAATAAATGCTCAGAGTGATTAATAGGCTGTTTTAGCTCACGTCGTTCAAAGTAGTAGGGTGACAGTGGCATCAACGATTCCTACCTGTACTTATTTTAACATATTTTGCCTATTTCCTTTATAATTATAGCTTAATACTAGTTTGTATGCATAAATAATTCATTCTAAGATCTTTAACATTTTTGGGGAAAAATAATTGCTTAGAATCATCAGATCACAGAGTTGAAAGGATACAGTCTGCTTAATGCAAGCAAATTTGATTGGGATTGGTACCATTTTATGTACCTGGAGCTCTTGAGTTAGAAGCTGACATCTGGATGGAAAAAACAAAACAAAAAACAAAACTAGTAGATTTGTGAAAAACAATTACAAGTATTACTGCAAGGGTCTGTGTAATATGTCTGGGGACAGAGGAAGAAGAAACCACCTTTACTTGTCCGGGGATGAGCTGAGGTTGCAATTAATATTGACTTTGGCCTTGAAAATAAAAAGATTTTGCATGCCAACATGGTATGACAGGGCATTTATATCCCAGTCTTTACAAATATTTATTAAACACTGCTATATGCCGACAATATGTTAGATGCTGAGAATACTAAGCTGAACAAACAAACAAACATGTATTTGTCTTGTTGGAGCTTTCAGCCAATGGGCTGATAAGGCAAATGCTGGGTAGTGGGAAGTTATGAAGCAGTTGTGGTCAGGAGCCAGTGGATAGTTTGGTATGATGGTAATGTGGATTTGGGGGCTTTGGCAATTGGCAAGCAATTGAAGAGGAAGCAGGGACGATAGACTGGGGATAGAATGTGGATGGACGATATTCGGCTCCATTGAGATGAATGTGTTTTAAAAAACAGAATGAGTTTTTAAATTTTAGTTTGTGAAATATACATTGGAAAGAAACATTCAGTGGCCGAATGTGGAGGGGAATGTGGATGGAATGTGTGGTCACCTAGGAGGCTAATACCTGTTCAAATGGGAGGAGAGGAATGCCCAAACAAAAGTAATGACTGTTGGGGAACATACATGAGTATCTTGACATTATTTCTGTCATCCTGTAGGTGTGGAAATGAAACCCTCTAGGAGTTAAATGACAAGATGACATGGCTATTTGATAAAGTGGCTAAAGGTCTAGATTTCCAGCTGAACATTCTTTTTATGGTAGTATTTCACTTGTCCAGCCTATTGAACTATAAAAGATCACCTATCAGGAATTATCCCACAAAAATAATAATAAAGCAAAAATAAAAACACTGAACTTCATCAAATCATAATTTTTTTTCTAAGTATGGAAAATATATCAATTTATAGTAAATTAAAATATATGAGAGGCTCTTTAAATTAACTGTTATTTATTCATTCATTTAATAAATATTTGTTGAATGGACCGCTATCAGTTTTTACTAATTGATATCAATAAAGTAGAAAATCGATGGCAATATTTACACAGGAATTCTATGTAAGGGGGAGCAAAAAAAAGTGATCATTTTGGGAGGAGGGCAATGGCAATTGTCTAACTATTTGAGAAGCTCAAAGTTAAACTAGTGATTAATGAGTGCAAACTGGAATGAAGGTCATGTGCCCATATGTAAATGGTGATCATTCTTCCTCCAGTGTTATTTCTTTATCACCACAATTTTCCTCTGGCCCAATATGTGTCTGCCACAGTTACTATCATTAATGCATAGAATTGCTACCATAATGCCCCTCTGCTCTTAAATTCTAATCAAGAGGAAGGTAGCAGATTCAGTTATCCTGGCTGCAAAAGGTATAGGGAGAATAGCTGTAAGCTATGAAGACATTAAGAGACTTGATACCCATGGATAATATCACATAAGGGCTAGATTCAAGAATTTATATCAAATATACATATTGAAGATTTACCCTGCCTCTGCCATACTACTTTTCTTTCAATACTAGAGATGCAAAGTAGCTTTTGATATTAAATTATTTAAAAATCAATAAGATTCTGTCATTTAATTTAACCATTGGCATGATAATTCACAACTTCATTAAAGATTTGTGAAAGTAATGAAGAGATACTCATGTTTGTTTTGTGATCCAGCTCTAGGTAAACCATAATATCCTATAATATTATTTTGGTAATTGTTTGCATGGACAATAATCCCAATAAAAATCTCCATAAAGCTATAGTTGTGCACCCTAATATTTTTGAAGTTAAATATTCACTTAATTCCTTTAACATGGCATTATTAAGTATATAATACGATAAATCTAATAATTAAATTCTATTAAAATAATTTATTTTTTATCATTTTTAGTATAATACTACTAAATAGGCTATTAAGTTCAAATGCCTAATTAAATTGAACCCATGCTTATTTTAATTTTATCACATTCATTAGCTTATTTAAATTATAACTAAGTAATGATAGTTATTTTTATAATGCACTTTCTTCAACCATATAAAATAAACTCCACATTTATCACATGGGAAAATGTCATTTCGAAAATTTTTACTACTATAATCAATTGTTCAATCCAAATCAAATGGCTTCCATCTCTGATCATCATGAACAAAAGCAAGGCCAGAGAAGGAAGTTGGTAAACTAGGGGTAACTTTAAATCACAGACAATAGGAAGAACACTGTTGCTTATTTACTGGTTCACAAAGGTAGTGGGAAGTGGATGGGTGATACAATCACCTTGGCAGCATTTGGAAATATGGAAAGAAATTTATTTTTGGTTGTCACAATTTTTATTAAATTGTACTATGTATATCTAGCAAGAATAGCGAGGTATATTAAATATCCTCCCAGGTAAAGTATTGTTCTGCACAAAAATGTATCATTCAAAATTCTAATAGTGACCCATGGAGAAATGCTGAGCTACTTAGAGAGGAAACAGAAGAGATATGACATAGAATTCAGGTTTTCTCTCGCCCCAGTAGACAGTCTTTTTCACTATCCTCAGGCAATACACAGAAGGTATTAACCAAAAGAACAATAAAGGATGGTGAAGAATTTATTTAAAAAAGTCAATGAGGTGGAGAAAGTAATACACCTGGGAGCCAAACAGTGGTAAGTGGAAGACAGGTTCCTCTTAGGACTATACTAGTAAGTGTGAGAGCTGAGAAGGAAAACTAGTTGCCTTAGTAAACACCCATCTCCACTTACTGCTGTGTTCTTTCCCATGACTGTGTGTCTAATGTCTTCAAGTAGAAATCTGATGCCCCTCCTACTAGAATTAGGGAAATGCCTCATTTCATGTTGGGTTTTCCTGAGGACCATCTGTGAATGAGGATTTGCATGCAAATGATTTATTAAAGAAATATTCTTGGGGATAACAGGTAAGTGAGTGAAGGAATTAGAACAGGAATATGGAAGAAATCATAGAAGGGGCAATATAGGCACAGTCTCAACCTCAGGCTGATTTTGCAGGAATACGCTGGTCTCTACTGTGCTTCAGAGTTTGTTCCAACATGAAACAGAGGAGCTGGAATTTTGTTTTCATATATTAATCAGTCATGGGTTAAGACTACCTGGGGTGACCAAAACACTAAGGCAATGCCAATTATCTGGTCTTTTGGACAAAGCAGCTTTAAAAGTTTGAAGACAGCCATCCAAAGAAATATAAGAGCAGATTTTGGAAAAGTCAAACCCCACAGAAGCAAGGGAACAGGCACACAGAAATCTGAATGGACTTGGGAAGTCTTGGTGGACTTGAATGGACCCACTGCTAACATTCACAAAATGACATTGCAGCAAACAAAGTGGAGGAGATTATCTGATTAAATTAATTTTAAAATACCTATAATTGTACTGTAGCTACAGTTAAAAGAGAAAAAATATTTCCTAATATAAACAGAACATATTCAGATTTACTACATTATTAAAGACACCATTTGTTCAATTCTTAGTGAATTTCTTAATTTTACATTTTTATATGACAAAATAGTTTTCCAAAGAGGATATTTAACTGCATGGGCAGATGGGTTCTAAATAGTAACCACAGGACTCTCAGACAAGGGATCTTTTAAATATTGAGTTTCTCTCAGTCAAACATATTAATCTATTTGAATTTCCCAAACCAGTGATATTGGAAGTGTAGTTGAATTGAGTGTAGTTTTTAATGCCATTTCTCCTCTTAAATCTGGCTTTAGAAATCTCCTAAGACTGATTTTGTAGCAGAATACTTTCTAGAGGGAAAAAAAGGAGTCTGTTATTGTCAAATCTCACCATTATCCACTGGTACCCCCTTGTATTTCTCTTAGTTGAAGCTTTTTGGCATTCCTGTGTATATTAATTATTTGTTTTTAATTGGCGGTGTTATTGATTGTAAATCTTTTTGACAGAAACTACCTTTTATCTTAAAGTTTAAATGTACCTAGAGGCTACTAAGAGATGCCTGTGTGCAATAAAAACCTTAAAGTAATAGTGTCAGTGGTTGAAATGTGTCCCATTTGGTACAAACTAGTTTCTCTCAAGGTACAACTCAGTAAAAAAGCTGAACATAGTTGAAAATTGTTGATCTATTCAACAGCTTCAAATTCAACAAATGTGTATTGAGTATTCATTATGTATGATATACAGTGATAACTCCAGGTGGAAATAACAAGTTAAAATAACCAATTTCTGTCAGTTTGGAGTAAATAATATAGTACACACACACACACACACACACACACACACACACTTTAATTCGAATAAGATAACGATTCTTCCTAAGTCAAAAACATGAACAAATGACTGAAGGAACATAAGAGCAGGGGAAATACATTTTTTCTAGGGTTGGTGGTAAAGGAAAGTAAGGCAAGTGGGCATTGAGGAAGAATGAATTGAAACAGAACCTTGAAGAAAAGGTCACTGGGGGAGAGGAAGGACACTAAAGATAGAGCACAAAAATGGAATCTGCAGGGTAAGAGAAAGAATCAGTGAGTGGGCAACTCTGGTTGTAATAATTATAAGCAGGATTTAGGAATATGACTCTAGTTGTACTGAACTGAATAGTGATCAGGGTTTGGGAATTATAGTTAGAAAAACCATTTTAGTGTTTATTATATTTGACATTTTGGATTTAGAGTCATTAGGGATCAATATTGATGCAATTCAAGAATGAAAGAATTAGTTTAAAATAACTCATGTTTCATACTGAAAAATCTAGAGGATGGTGGTTTCACTAGATGCGATTGGAAATATAGATGAGGAGCAGATTTATGAAAGAGAAAAGATGAGTTGCATTTGGGATCTCTTGGACTTGATGTATTAATGGGATGTGCAAGTACAGATCTCCAACAATCTCTGACAAACATATGTTTAGATCTGAGAAAGGAGACCAATGATAGCTGTGGTATTGAGAGAGTAACACAGGCAAAATGCCAAGATTAAAGATAATGAATTTGGAGTCATCCAAATGCATTTAAATCATTTGGGCCAATGAGATAGCAAAAGGATAATGCACACTGTTAAAAGGAAAAGGGACCCAGTACCAAATATTGAGAAAATTTTAGAAAACAATTAGGAAATTGTAAAAGTATGTAGTCCTTGAAACAGTAATATGGGACATGGTTTTCAAGAAGTTGGTGACTACATTGGTCACAGGAAATGACTAATAGATATTAAATTAGGGATTGAAAAAAAAGCCATTTGATTTTCTGATGTTTTGAGTTAGTGCTAAAAGAACAATTTCAGTGAAATGGTCGATCATAACCTGTAAATTCATCTATCCATCCATCCATCCATCCACCCATCCTTCCAATCTTTCTTTGGTGTTTACACCTAAGCCTGACACTGATTAAAGTGAGAGTAGAGGTAGATAAACTGGCAGAGATAATAACAACAACAACAAAAACTTAGAAGAGAAGAAGGAAAGGGAACCCAGAAAACTGGCATGGAAACACTTTTGAGGGAGTTTCTCATAAGCAGTGTAAAAGCATACTGAGATTTTAGCAGTGTAGACTGGAGGAAAGGGAGGAAAAGTAGACTAGGCAAGGCAGCATAGGGAAATTAGGTGTGGTAAAGGGGAAATTGAGTTTTAAGGGACAGGGAATCTGTTAAATAGAAACATAGGCAACAGTAAATTGGGAAACCAGGAGAAGAGTTCATAAGAAGAGGCAAATATGATGGTCTCCGTGAAGAGGACTGTGAATCAGGGCAGTGTCATTCCAGAGGGATCGTTGAGTACTTTTCTGGTTTTTCATTGCTATATAACAAAATACTCCAAATTTAGTGGCTTAAAATAACAATTATTTTATCTCAAAATTTTGAGGATCAGAAATTTGGTGGGGTTCAGTTCATTGATTTTTCTATGTGGTGTCAAACGATATCAGTTGGCTGTATTCAGCTAGTGAATGGGCAGGTTTGGAGGGTCCAAGATAGTTTCATGCTACAGAGAAATGTATAATGCCTCTGTGAGGATGGCTGAAAGACTGAACTCATGAGGGACTATCAAGCAGAGTACTAACACATGGCTTTTCCAGGGTATTCACTTTCATAAATGGCAGCTTAGAGAGTTTGGGTTTCTGAGAAACCCCAAAGAAGCTAAAAGGCTAGTTAGTACTAATGACGTAACCTTGGAAGACACAGAATTTTACATTTGTTGTACTATAGTCATAAGGCAATTCACTAAGTACAGCCAGGTTTCAAGGAGAGGAAAATGCGAAGCTGCCTCTTGATGGAAGAAGTTTAAGAGAATTTTGTCTCCATCTCTAGTCCATCACAGCTGCTGTGAACAATTTCCTCCTCCTATCATCCTATCATAGTTCCCTCAAGTATTAAGAAATCAATCTCTTGTAGGGGGAGAAAGGGTCAGTGACTCTAACTGTGAAGGGTAGAAGAAGAAAGGACCTGACAGGCCAGAAGAGAAGGAAGAGTTGCAGGTTCTGAAAAGAAAGAGATACTGCTTGGCAGGATACAGTTGATGCTAGAGATTTCAAGGCTCATGCTGAGTATTTATTCCTCTACATTTTCTAAGTACAAACTTTGTATCAAGTGAAAACATCAGAAAATGATTTACTCTAGGTATCATAGTTTTGCTCCCTGTAAAACTGAACTCTGCTATAATGTTGTGCCCTTGGCAGTGGGTGAAGGATGATTTAAGAAAAGACATATAAAGAGCTTATCTTCTCTTTTGTGAAACAGTGTGTAAAGATACTGTGGGCCAAGGTTTCTTTGTTATTAATTTGAAAATTGGCTATGAAAGCTGATATGTTACAAGGAAAGAATAGACGAAGGCGTTGCAACTCAAATTGTGGTCTACAGTCTAGCAGCATGATTTTCAGGCCCCACCCCTGATCTAGAATCAATTAGATTTTGCATGTTAACAACATTCTCAGAGATTTTCTGTGCAAATAAATGTTGAGGAACTCAAGTATAAGAGATATTTGATTATTCACCTCATCACAGTGGATTCAAGGTATGTTCCTCTGACTTTATTTGCCTTATAGCACTTCAAATATTTTTGTATTAAATACCGTATTTTCTGGCGTAGAAGATGACTTTTTAACCCAGGAAAATCTCAAAAGTCAGAGATCGTCATATGCCCAGTTGTTTTATACGCCAGAAAATACGGTAGTATAATTTATTGTATTCATTAATCCCACTTTGGCAAAGATCTCAATGATGCATACCAGTAAAAAAAAAAGATTTGATAATTTGATTTTATTGAAAAATAATTATGTTTTCTAGCAATAATATTTTCCAAGCCATGTTGAAAAGAGTAAGTCTCTGGGTATTATATAGAAAAGAGTTGCATGGTCACATCTTTTTGGATACACTAGTCATTGTTTGGCTAGATTAGTTAAAAAGCTACCTTTACACTAAGGAGTTCAAAGAAAGCCTAGAATTTTCAGCATGGGTTAGCCTATTCGGGCTTCTATAAGGCAACACCATAGACTGGTTGGTTTATGAATAACAGAAACTGATTTCTCAGTCATAGAGGCTGGAAGTCCAAGGTCAAGGTGGCCACAGATTCAGTGTCTGGTAAGGGTCTGCTTCCTGGTTCATAGATGGCCATCTTATTGCTGTGCCCTCACATGGTGGAAGCATAAGGGATCTTTTTGGAGTCTCATTTACACTGAGTGGCCAGATTATTATGATCTCTGAACGCATAATAATCTAGCCACTCAGTGTATAATCTATATAATGAAAGGCTAATATGCAAATTGTCCCCTTGACCAGGAGTTATAGACTAGCAGGCAAGCCGGCCAAGCACTCATGTCCCCTCTCCCTGGCCAAGCTGGCCAGACCCCACCCATGCACGAATTCATGCACTGGGCCTCTTCTATATACACTGAGTGGCCAGATTATTATCCATTCAGAAATCATAATAATCTGGCCATTTAGTGTATAAGGGCAATAATCCCATTCTTGAGGGTCCTATCCCTCTGACCTAATCACCTTCCAGGGACCTCATCTCCTAATATCATCACATTGGAGATTAGGATTTCAATATATGAATCATAAGGGGACCAAGCCCTCAACATAAAATATTCCTAAATTATTTGGAAACTAAGTACATTTTTTAAACAAAGGATATCTCAGGATATTTCTTCATGGAATATATCTTTTAAAAATGCTTCCCTGCATTAATAAAATGACACACCCTTTTATTTGCTTTTTTTTTATCAGACAATTCATAGTTTGGTCTGGAGACTAATTCCTGCACTTTTCTTCAGCCAAGAGTTTGCCATATAGACTTATTCTCTCTTACTTTTTATGTTTTATTTCATTATCATCATGGCTTATATTTGGGTTCTCTATACCTGTTTTAATTGTGAGAACCTCAACTCTATTGTAAAGTTTTGGAAGTCACACATCATAACTAGATGCAATATAATAATAACAACCACAACAATAGAAATAGCTAACATTTCTGAGTACTTACTGTATATTAGACTCTGTGCTAAACTCTTTTTTTTAAATCTTTATTATTCAGATTATTTCAGATGTTCCTCTTTTTTCCCCCCATAGCTCCCCTCCACCTGGTTCCTTCCCCCACATTCCAGGCAATAATAATACAAACCTAACTCATCCATAGGTGTAAGCTCTTTGTCCAATCTCTTCACGTACCCTCCACAAACTCTCCCCACTCCCCACACCCCCCTGAGAATTGTCAGTCTGTTCCATTTCCATGCTCCTGATTTTATTACATTCACCAGTCTGTTCTATTCATCAGGGTTTTTATTCATTTGATTTTTAGGTTCACTTGATAGATATGTATTTGTTGTCACTTTGTTATTCATAATTTTTAATTTTTACCTTTTTCTTCTTCTTCTCTTCTTAGAGCATACTCTTTGGCATTTCATATAATACTGGTTTGGAGTTGATGAACTCCTTTAACTTTTTCTTATCTGTGAAGTTCTATATCTGCCCTTCAATTTGAATGATAGCTTTGCTTGGTAGAGTAATCTTGGTTGTAGGTTCTTGCTCTTCATCACTTTGAATATTTCTTGCCATTCCCTTCTGGCCTGCATAGTTTCTGTTGAGAAATCAGCTGACAGTTATATTTAGGTAACTAACTGTTTTTCTCTTGCTGCTTTTAAGATTCTCTTTTTGTCTTTTGCCCTTGGCATTTTAATTATGATGTGTCTTGGTGTGGTCCTCTTTGGATTCCTTTTATTTGGGGTTCTCTGTGCTTCCTGGACTTGTAAGTCTATTTTTTTCACCAGGTATGGGAAGTTTTCTGTCATTATTTCTTCAAATAGGTTTATATTATCTTGCTCTCTCTCTTCTTCTGATACTCCCATAATTCAGATGTTGGTACACTTGAAATTATCTCAGAGGCTCCTTATACTATATTCATATTTTTTTATTTTTAAAAAATATTTTGTATTATTATTGTTATTATTTTATTTTTATTTTATTTTTTGCTTTTTTACTTGGTTGTTCTTTGTTTCTTCATATTTCAAATATTTGACTTGGTTCTTGGGATTCTCTAGTCTGCAGTTGAATCTCTGTATATTATTCATTATTTCAATTAGTGTATGCTTAATTTCTGATTGGTCCTTTTTCATATCCTTGAGGGTCTCACTAAATTTCTCAGAGGTTTCTAGAAGATTCTTTATTAACCTTATAATTGTTGTTTTGAACTCTATATCCAGTATTTTGCTTTTACGCATTTCTTTCTTTTTTTTATTGTGTTACATGTATACATATGCCCCCATTGCCCCCCTCCCTCCCAGGCATACCCCAAACCCCCAGTGTCTGTGTTCATTGGTTATGCTTATATGCATGGATACAAGTCCTTTGATTGATCTCTTATTTACCCCACCTCTCCTTAATCTTCCTGATATAATTTGACAGTCTGATGCTTTACTGCCTCTGTGTTTGTTTCTATGTTCTGGGTAGCTGCTAAGTCTCCTTTAGTTGATAGAGTAGCCTTGTGTGTTAGGTGTCCTATAGGGCCCAGTGGCTCAGCCTTCTCAATCACCTGAGGTGGATGTTATTGGTGCACCCCTTTGTGGGCTGTGTGCACAGTCTTGTTATAGTTAACCCTTAATTGATGTTGCTATCACTGGGAGGAATTGACCTCCCGGCCAGTTGGCTGTGATGTTCAGCTGTGTCTACACTGGAATATCTGTTATGCAGGAGATACCCTTATAAGGCAGGACTTGCTTCAGTAGGGCTTTGGTGCTCACTGAGTCTGCCCCTTGAGTGTGTCTCTTAAGGATGTGGAGAGTTGTAATCCAGTATGATCTCACTCTGAGCACTTGGTACACTGGCTCTTGGATCTCCAAGGAGGTGCAAGGTCAGCCACTATCTGGAGCCACCCAGCAGGAACTACAGAGACATCTGCAGATTCCTCCTCTATGTATGGGGTTTGGAAGTGCTCAGAAGAGGCCTACCTGTGAAGCAAGGCAGGCTGCTACTGCCAGGCCTTGGGATTTCTTTTGGAAGCTCTGGGGTTCTCTTACCCAGATAAGTTTGAAAGGTTTTAGGCTGAGAAAGGACAGACCATTCATATGCAAAAGATGATGCACACAGTTTGGGTGGGGTTATGTAAATTGGATTGGGTGGGGTCTCTGGGAATCACCAAGGAGGAGCAAACAGCAATGGCTGCCAGTCAGCCCTGCACTGGAATGTTCCCTGGGTCTCTGTGTCCGGCACCCCCATGCAGGAACAATGATTGTTGCAAGTACCTTTGAGAGAAAGCCGCCCTCATGTTCCTGTCCCAATGCCAGACAGTCCAGTTTCTCCCCATATGTGTCATGGTCCCACAGAGTCTTGCCCAGAACTAGAGTTCAGAGCAAGCTGGAGCTTGTGTCTCCTCCTGATTAAAAGATCAGCACATCCAGGTGACAGCACTTTCCATGCCTCCGCACCTCTTACTAGTCTCAATACCCTTTTTTCACCTCTCTAGTTGTGGAACTTCCACTCAGCCACCTTTCCTGCAGTTCTGGGTGGTAGTTGTTCTGCCTTTTAGTTGTAATTTTGATGTGGTTGTGATAGGCAGCGAGTATAGGTGTTTACCTATGCCACCACTTTGGTTCTCTATGCTAAGCTCTTTATGTGGATGATTGACTCCATATAACAACCTTGAATGGTATGTAAACATCTCCATTTTTCAAATCGGCAATTTGAGGATGCATAAAGTTAGGTAAATTTTTCAAGTTTAGAGTGAGGGTAAGTAAAGAGACTCATATCATTCTCACATATTGACCATCCTCCTCATCCAGATTGAGAGTTGAATGCAGGCTGACTGGCTTAGTCCCGTACTTAGCACTCTTTATACAGTATCACTAAAGAAAGATTCTAGGGCAGGATTATTTTTTTTAACTTTGAAGTTCTGTGCTTTCAAGTTTAGATTACAACATTTGGTAGGTATATACATTTAACAAATTTTAAAGCAATCACTTTTAAGGCCTTTGAATAACATTCGTTCTCGAAGTATAAACTAATGTACCAATTTAAGTATTTCATGTAGTATTCATAAATTGAATAAATGGCTCTTTTCTTTATAGGAAATGTATTTCAATCATATGACAAAACTTCTGAAGTGATTTTAAGAAGCTGAAAAAAAATTACATAAAACAGGGTTACCCTATAAAAGCCATTCTTAATACAAAAGCCCATGTGCTCTCCATCACTGGAAAACTGGAAAATACACAAAGGTGGAGCGAATCTGAAGTGATTTCTGAACGCTTCTTTTGCCATAGATACTTAAGAAATCTAGTGAACCCTGTGTTTACCTTCTTAAAATACTCTTTTAAAATATGTAACATGAAGTACATAGAGTTACAAAGAAAACCGATTGTATAGAAATACAATTAGCAAAATATTAAATAAATTTGTGGCACACCAATAGATATGATTCTTTTCTAATGCATTAATTAACAAGCAGGTTTAATGACCATAGTCATTTGCAAATGGTGATGAGTGTACGCAATACATGGAGACATTTGCAACAGGTTCTATATGATATAAAAAATAGGATTATAAATTGTGGCAAAATCTCAAGTACTACTAATGATGTTTAATTGCCAAAAATCATAAAAAAAGAAAATGATAAGAAGTATAGGTAATACAGAAAATAAAGATGTACCTTTTTTTTCCTATTCAAGTTCATGGACCTCCTGATTCACAAACCTCCTTACCTTGGTCCTGTGGGCCTCAGGTTGAGAGCCTCTCAGAATTTAGTTCTAGGATGAAGTTCTTTTCCTTTTACTCAACAACAGCTATATATTTCATTTCTCTCTACTTTCTGAAAGCCTAAGGATAAATGCTTGCTAATTTGTAGTAGCTATTCTTAGCTTATACAGTGGTACCGCGAGATACAAGTTTAATTCGTTCCATAACCTTGAGGCGTGGGAAACTATGAGACGTTCGAGTCGCGGTAAACTGGTGGGTCGTGTACAGCTGGCCGATCCGCGCGATTACTCGTATCTCAAATGTTGCTCGTATTTCAAAGCAAAAATCGCTTGCTCAATAGCTCGTATCTCAAAAATCTTGTATGTTAGGGCACTCGTATCTCGAGGTACCACTGTACAGTTTTATTATCTTTGTATCTTTTCTCTTAGCCTTCTTTAGACTCTAGACACAGAATATGAGAATTTGAGTGCTGAGAATGTTGTTAGAGAATAACCAGTTCAAGCCACTTTGTTGTCATATAAAGAATGAATGGTCAGCCGGGTGCCTTGATGTATTCAAGATTATACAATCAGTGGAAGAGCTGAGCCTAGAATAGAGTTTCTCAAAATGTAATCCACTTTATTCCTGCATCAGAATCACTGGCAATATATATATATATATATATACACATATATATACATACATATATATATTTAAAACAGGCTCATCCCGATGGTTCTGATATATACTAAAGTCTGACAAACAGAGGCCTGAGTCAAGAATGCCTAGTTTTAGTCCTTTCCCTCTTAAAGCATATTGCCTGCTAAATATATAAATAATAAGGTAAGAGAATAAATTAAAATCACAGAGAGGCTAGTAGCCAGTGATCTCAAGAGCCCACATTTAGGGATCATTTTTTAAAAGAAGAAGAGGTCCCCATATCCATGAAATTAGAAGGAAGGGGTAAATATTATATAATGGGATATACTGTGCCCTGAGGAGCTAGAGAGCAGGGTTATATAACCACTTCAAAAATTGTAGAGGACTCAAAAAGGAAATTAAAACAATGGGAGACTGGATGAGATCCAGATGGATAACTGACAAGACAAGTATGTGAACAATTGAAGGAGAGAGGGAGTTTGGACTGATGGTGATGTCATAGCTACTAAGTAAGAGTTTAAAGGGAATGAGCTGAAGCATTGGAATCTCCCTGTTGCCTCTCTTTTGCTCCTTCCTTTCTTCTCACAACAACCAGAGATTTTTATAAAATGCCAATTAGACCATATCCCTCCCTCCCTGTAAAACCCACCAAAGCCTTTCCATTGCATTTAGAAAACATCTATGCCATAACAACTCTTATTCCTCTTAGGTTACTAACTTCCTTTCAAACCACTCTCTCTGTTTCCCTTGTGTGTGCCATTCCCTCTATCTTAATTCTGTTCACATCTCCCTTCTTCAAGAGTCTGGCTCTATTTCATCTTTAATTAATTATTTTTCAATTATAGTTTACACTCAGTATTATTTTATATTAGTTTCCAGTGTGCAGGATAGTGGTTAGAAAATCACATCCTTTACAAAGTGTTTCCTCTGATATTTCTAGTACCCAGCTGGTCCCATACTTGGTTATTGCAATTATCCTATCTAATAAAAGTAATATGCAAATTGACCATCACTCCAACACACAAGATGACTGCCCCCATGTGGTCAAAGATGACCACCCCCATGTGGACACAAGATGGCCACCACAAGATGGCCAGCAGGGGAGGGCATTTAGGAGGGATCAGGCCTACAAGGGAGGGCAGTTGGGGGCAATCAGACTTAAAGAAGAGGGCAGTTAGGGGTAACTAGGCCAGCAGAGGAGGGTAGTTGAGGGCAACCAGGCCTGCAAGGAAGGAGAGTTGGGGGGGACAAAGCCTGCAGAGAAGAGCAGTTGGGGGTGACCAGGCCTAAACTGGTAGTCAGACATCCCTTGAGGGGTCCCAGATTGAAGAGGGTGAAGGCTGGTCTGAGGGACACACACATCCCCATCCCTCATGCACAAATTTCATGTACTGGGCCTCTAGGTTTCTATGACATCTTTCAGATCTCACATTGAATGTAATTTCCTCATAAAGACTTCTTATCTACATAGCATGGCCTTATAATTATCTTTCAGGTAATTCTATTTTTGTCTTGGAATTTGAAATCTTAAAATCTGTTATTTTTATATTTATTTATTTATTTACTTTTTGTTCATCTTCCTGGGGAAACAGTAATGATTTAGGAACTAAATCATTATACACCTAAACTTTATGTGATGTCATATTATAGGTACTCAATAAATATTTGTTGAATTTAAAAATGAAGATACATTGTTCAAGAATAGTAGACTGTGGTTAGAGAGAGTAATTTACTGTTTGTGATCCATGAGATAGAATAATTCAAGGTGGATGAGAAGTCGTGAACTGGCTACATGTATAGATATAAAGTGATGATCAAAGCCACTGGAACTTAGCAGGTCAAATAGCTTGGAGGCAAAGGCATTAATTATGATAATGGTCAACAGCATGTTGGTTATGATAACATGTCAATCTCTAAGTTTCAAGGACAAAAGCCATCCTCACTTGGAGTCCTCTGCTGATACAATTAATTCATGCTGTCTATTCTTGCTTTTTGGCACCTATGCCCAAATTCCAACCAGAGATAATTGGGGTTCGATCAAGCTCTCAACTATCATGTCCTTTACAGTGTTTTATTAAAATATATTTTTATTGATTTCAAAGAGGAAGGGAGAGAAAGAGAAATATCTATGAGAGAGAATCATTGATTGGCTGCCTCCTGTATGCCTCACACTGGGGATTGAGCCCACAACCCATGTGTTCTGACTGGGAATCAAACCATGACTTCCTTGTTCATAGGTCAACACTGAACCACTGAGCCAAACCAGTTCAGTTTCCATGTTATTTCCATACCAACATAGGAATACCTCAAGTGCCCAGGAGCATCCATTCAGTCTCATCTACACTGACACTTGACTGACTTTTCCATTGCCTATTCTACTGCAGTAGTGCTATAAAGTTAGGGGAGGGGTGGATCTCTAATTGGCTTCAACCTCCTGGGCCATCTCCCTAAAAAGCCAGGCAGGGGTCTTCTCAGCTCTAGGATTCTCCCCAATATACCTAAAGATTCTAGGACTTGATCTGAGAGTAGCAGTAGGATGATAGAGTCCCTTCTCAGAAATTAACAGTAATGGCTATTTTACCACAATCAATATCCATTCTCTCCTTTTCCCAGCTACTAAACTTTATCTCCTTTTGGATGAGACAGGCTGCTTCTGTATCATTATGCATTTTTACCAACTTTTTTTTATGGGATAGATAAATGACATTGGTATTCAATGTACTGAGAATTTTGCAATGCACTGCTCTGATGTTTGCCAAAAATTTCAGATGTTACTTAGAAATATCTAAGTTTAGATTCTTATGTTATGTTACTTTATTATCTTATGTTATTCTTTGCATTTTTATGGTAACAAACATATAATTAGGGAAGTACACATACACAGATTCCAAGAATAAGGGGAAAGAACCTGCTGAGGCTGCTATAACAAAATATTAGAGAATAGGTGGCTTAGAAACATCAGAAATTTATTTCTCACAGCTCTGGAGGTTGGAAGTCCAATATCAAGATGCCAGCATGGTAAGGTTCTGGTTAAGGTCTTCTTCAAGGTTGAAGACTATCAACTTCTTGATATATCCTCACATAGCAAAAGGGCCTATGGAGTTCTTTGGGTCCTCTTTTATAAGGATGCTAATCCCATTCATGAGGGCTCCACCCTCAGGACTTAATTCCTCCCAAAGATCCCACCTCTTAATACCATCAACTTCAGCATTAGGATTTCAGCATATAAAATTTAGGGGCACAAAAACATTCAAATCATAGCAAGGGTAGGGGATAGAGGAGGCAAGCCTTTAACCTGTTATGTTTGTGGGTAAATGAAAATGAAAATTAATTTCCAGGTCAGAAAACCTTGTGATGGAGTAGTGGAGACTGCGGGCATGATTGCAATTGTTCAAAATACTTTAGGGCTTCAAGACACTGAGGAAAGAGTTAGGAGGTAGATTGATGGTGAGGATGAAATGAAACATGGACCAAGATAGAAAGGAATAAAAATGTGGAAAAATATTGCAGATTTAGGTAGGTGGTTTTATCTAGGGCTGGGATTGAAGCTTCAGACAAGGAAGGAAGGACAAGGATATTACTGTTTTATAGGTATCTAAATAGTGACATTTTATTTATTTATTTATTTATTTATTTATTTATTTATTTATTTATTTATTTTAATTTCTTTATTAAGGTGTTACATGTGTCCTTATTCCCCCATTGCCCTCCATCACCCCCCATTTATGCCCTCACCCCCCTGTTGTCTGTGTCCATTACTTAGGCTTATATGCATGTATACAAGTCTTTTGATTGATGTCTCTCCCTTACATATATCCTTCCCTACCTTACCTCTGAGATTTGATGGTCTGATCGATGTTTGTCTGTCTCTCGATCCGTTTTTGTTCATTGGTTTATTTTGTTCATTATATTCCATAAATGAGTGAGGTCATGTGATATTTATCTTTCTCTGACTGGCTTCTTTCACTTAGCATAATGCTCTCCAGTTCCATCCATGCTCTTGCAAATGTTTATCATCAACAAATCAACAAAGGACAAGTGCTAGTGAGGGTGCAGAGAAAAAGGATCTCTTTTGCACTGCTAGTGGTAATGCAGATTGGTGCAGCCACTGTGGAGAACAGTATGGAGTTAACTCAAAAAACTAAAAATGGAACTGCCATTTGACCCAGTAATCCAACTCTAAAAATATATCCCAAGAAACTAGAAACACCAATTAGAAAAGACGTATGCACTCTTATGTTCATAGCAGCACAATTCACTTTAGCTAAGATTTGGAAACAACTTAAGTGCCCATCAACAGATGAGTGGATTAGAAAACTGTGGTACATCAACACAATGGAATATTATGCAGCATTAAAAAATATCCTTATTCTCCGCACCCTCACTAGCACTTGTCCTTTGTTGATTTGTTGATGATAGCCATTCTGACAGGTGTGAGATGGTACCTCATTGTCATTTTGATTTGCATCTCTGGGATAATTAGTAACTGAGCATGTTTTCATAAGTCTCTTGGCCTTCTTTCTGTCTTCTTTCTGTAAGTATCTATTTAGGTCTGTTGCTTATATTTTGATTGGGTTGTTTATCTTCCTTTTGTTAAGTTGTATGAGTTCCCTGTAAATGTTGGAGATTAAAACCTTATTGTTGATAACATTGGCAAATATATTCTCCCATGCAGTGGGCTTTCTTGTTGTGCTGTTGATGATTTCTTTTGCTGTGAAAAAGCTTCATATTTTGATGTAATCCTATTTGCTTATTTTCTCTTTAGTTTCCATTGCCCTAGGAGCAGTATCATTGAAGAAAGTGCTTAGGCATATGTCTGAGATTTTGCTGCCTGTGGATTCCTCTAGTATTTTTATGGTTTCCCATCTTATATTTAAGTCTTTTATCCATTTTGAGTTTATTTTTGTGTATAGTGTAATTTGGTGGTCTAGTTTCATTTTTTTGCATGTATCTGTCCAATTTTCCCAACACCATTTATTGAAGAGACTGTCTTGAATCAATTGTATGTTCATGCCTCCTTTGTTGAATATTAATTGAGCATAGTGGCATGGGTCGATTTGTTGGTTCTCTATTTTATTCTATTGGTCTATATGTCTGTTCTTGTGCCAGTACCAGGCTATTTTGAGAACAGAGGCTTTGTAATACAACTTGAAACTGGTATTGAGATCCCACCGACTTTGTTCTTCCTTCTCAGGATTGCTCCAGCTATTTGAAGGGATTTTGTCTGTTTGTATGTTTGTTTGTTTTATCCCAGATGAATTTTTGGAAAGTTTATTCTAGGTCTATGAAATATGCCATTGGCATTTTAATGGGGAGTGCATTGAATGTATAGATTTCTTTGAGTAATATGGACATTTTAATGATGTTGATTCTACCAGTCCATGAACATAGTATGTTCTTCCATCTGTTTTTGTCTTCCTCTATCTCTTTTTTCAGTGTCCTGTAGTTTTCCGCGTATAGGTCTTTTACCTCCTTAGTTAAGTTTATTACTAGGTATCTTAATTTTTTTGGTGTGATCGTAAATGAGATTGGTTTTTAGGCTCTCTTTCAGTAAATTCATTATTGGTATATAGAAATGCCATTGATTTCTTGGCATTAATTTTGTATCCTTCTACATTGCTGAATTCATTTATTAAGTCTAATAATTTTTTGATGGAGTCTTTGGGTACAGTATCATGTCATCTGAGAATAAGGAAAGTTTTACTTCTTCTTTTCCAATTTGGATCCCTTTTATTTCTTCTTCATGTCTGATTGCAATGGCTAGTACTTCCAGTACTATGTTGAACAGGAGTTGTGAGAGTGGGCATCCCTGTCTTGTTCTTGTTCTTAGGGGAAAAGGTTTTAGTTTTTGCCCATTTATTATGAAGTTGACTGTGGGTTTGTCATATATGGCTTTTATGATGTTGAGGTATGATCCTTCTATTCTCACCTTGTTGAGAGTTTTTATCAATAAAGGGTGTTGGATTTTGTTAAATGCTTTTTCTGCATTTAACTAAATATGCCTATGTGATTTTTCTCCCTCAATTTGTTTATGTGATGTATCACATTTATTGATTTGCGGATATTGTACCATCCTTGCATCCCTGGGATTAATCCTACTTGGTCATCATATATGATCTTTCTGATGTACTGCTGAATCTGATTTGCTAGAAATTTGTTGAGGATTTTGGCATCTATGTTCATGAGGGATATTGGCCTGCAATTCTCTTTCATTGTGTTGTCTTTATCTGGCTTTGGTATTAGGGTGATGCTGGCTTCTTCCTTCCTCTTTTTTTTTTTAATTGACTTTGGAGTATAGGTTTTAGTTCTTTTTTGAATGTTTGTTAAAACTCCCCTGTGAAGCTAATTGATGGCTGCTTCAATTAGGCCAAGGACATTTTAATAATCATAGGATATGGTACGAAGAATCTTCAAAACATTGAACAACTAAGAGAACAAGCAACCAACCAAACAAAAAAAACACCAAATAAACAACAACGCTGGGGCTAGAATTCATTATTGATTAGATTCTGGTTCCAACTAGCAATTTTGTTTAAGGTGGTACAGTGAACTGTTATGACAGTTTCATCCCAGATGACCATATTAGCTGTTGACAAGGTGTACTATTTATTACTATACTAGGTTTTATGCCAATATGGATGCTATGTTTCTGCATCCCTTTTTCCCCTATTCAGATTATTATTGACATATGTTGCCTGTTATATACCAGTTGAACAAGTATTTATTCTTGAAACTTCAAAATTGTTTTTCTTCTCCTTCAATCAATTCATGATAGGTCATGCATAAGAATATAAGAAGTCTGTAGCACTTTACCATGGCTATTTTCCCCATATTAATCCCAGTTGGTTTTTAAAGATTAATCTGTAGTCAAATTGGTGTTAGTCACTAAAGAATACCTTAAAGAAAGTGAAGTCCATTTTAAATTATGTATATTTTTAACTACCTTTAAGGAATTGTTAAGAGTGGGTTATGAGAAGGTTTTTGGTAATAATTGATATGTTATTTATGTTATTATACAGGATGATGCTGGTTTTGTGAAGTAGATAACAATATTTAATATTCTGTATTATTTTTCCATACATGCATTAATTAATTAATTCCTATTGATCTTTTCCCTCCTGGATTGTCCACAGAGTTTATTAAGGATAAAAAAGGAAATGGGCAGAAGTACCAAAGGCTGGTGAACAAAATTATCAAATAATATGCTTTTGATCAATTAGCTTCTAAATTCCTGTTCTCAAAATAACCATACCATGCTGGGTGTTTTCCATAAAAGGAGGAAGTCAGAATAATTCCCAGTGCTACACGATGATAAATACTCAGAGAGTTGACTATGATTTGCAGATTCCCAAAGTGGCTACATTTGAAGGCCACCTTTTCTACTCTCTTCAATATAGACACAAATACATTTTATCTTTTAGCTGTGATAGTACAGTCTAAGATAAACATGACTGTGAGCCCTTAATGGAGCCATAGTTAGGGAGATGCCAACACAAAATAGTCTATTTTCAATAAACAAGCAGTTTTCACTATGCCTTTTTTTCTAAAATAAAATGTTTAGGATTTTGTTTACTTATATAGGGAAATGTTTATCATAAGAGAGTCAATAAAATCAACAAAAAATGAGAGAGTGAGATAGAGTTGAAGCTATAGCCTACAGAGTCAGAGGATGGATTTGAATCTGAGTTTAATTTGAACCATAGTGAATTTATTTAAGACTCTGAATCTTAATATCCTCATCTTTAAAAATATAGAAGCAATGTCTTCCTCACTAATTTGTTCTACTATCAAACAGAATAAGTTTGTCACTGTTCATAAAATTCTTAGAACATCCCAGTTTAATAAAGAAACACAAAATGGTACTTAGGTTGAAGAAAGTAAATATTGTATCAGGAGGAGAATGAAAAGAGGAAAAGGAAGAGAAAAACTAGAAATGTGATAGTTCAAGCTTGAAAAAAGTGTGGTTATATATAAATAGAAAAAGAGTATGCTTATATATGAATATAAAAAGTCTGAAAAAACCATGTTGACACTTGATCAGTCTATTATTTTTATATATATCAGTTTTTCCAGAAATTATATTTACTGGTTTTAAAATCAGAAGAAAACTTTTTAAAACCAAAATATTAAAATGAATATTTTTCTATTTTAAATTTCATTTTAACTATGTGTAAACTTCCAACTTATATCTTAATATCTAAATTCAATAAAAGATTGTCAGTGCACCCCAGTAATATTTAAATTTAAGAGGCCAAAATACAGTTATTCAACCAGGAGAGTGAGAACCAACCTTTTAAAAGTTTATAAGTATTCAGCATTAAAAAATGTAATCATTATTATATTTTTTAACTAAGATAAATTTCTTTTTTATAGTATTTTGAGTAAGTTGCTATTTCATCAAATAAAACATTTTGCACAGCAATGATTAGCAAAGGTTTGGTGCTCATACAAATGAATTATTGAATTAAGCACAAATTGCAATTAAGTTATATAATAATAGATGAATCCTGGTAAAAACTTGTATTTAAAGTTATAAAGTAACTATGGTACATCTACACAATGGAATACTATGCTGCCATAAAAAAAGGAATTCTTACCATTTGCAACAACCTGGATGGAACTGGAGAGCATTATGCTAAGTGAAATAAGCCAGTCAATGAAAGAAAAATACCACATGATCTCACTCATTTATGGATAATAAACAACATTATAAACTGATGAACAAAAAGATAGATACAGAGGTAGTAAAGCATCAAACAGACTGTCAAACTACAGTGAAAAGGTTAGGGAGAGGTAGGGTAGATAAGAGATAAACCAAAGGACTTGTATGCATACATATAAGCACAAGCAATAGACACAAGACACTGGGGGGTTAGGGCATGCATGGAAATGGTGGTGGTGGGGCAATGGTAAGATAAGTATACATGTAACACAATAAAATATAAAAATATAAAGTTATTAAAGTAATTTTGAAATAAACAGGTGTCTATTAAAATTTTCTAATTAATACACAAGATAATCTATAATAATAAAAGCATAATATGCTAATTAGACTGGAAAGCTGAAATGGACGTCCTTCTGGACAAAGCTGTGTTGGCTAGGGCTGAGGCAGAGGTGGTTAGTGGTGATCAGGCAGGCAGGCAAGCAGTTAAGGGCAATCAGGCAGGCAGGCAGTGTGATTAGGGGTGATTAGCCAGGCAGGTGAGTGGTTAGGAGCCAGTGGTCTAAGATTGTAAGAGGGTACAGCTCAGGCTGAGGGACCCCTCACCCTGTGCATGAATTTTGTGTACCAGGCCTCTAGTTTATAATATTTCTTATGAGCTTTGTGAAGAAATAATGTCAATCCTAACTACTTCCCTTTGCTTGATTTCCAGCTTAATTTATTTAAAAATGTAGTATTCTAGAAAACACTAATTGAATGTGACAGTTTAATTCACAGAGAATTCCTTTTAATTCACTATTTTTGTTTTGAAAATGTGTGAATGATAAATCACTGGAAATTAGAGCTTATAATGACAATTAGATAAACAGGAATTTTTATCTAAAGTGACAACAGAGTAAAAAAAAATCTAGTAAATAGAAGAACAAAAATCCTACCTTTTCTTTTGTTAGCTTCTCATAAGATCCAAGTGAACCATCAAATGAACATGTTGAATAAGAAATATAACCCTTGTTGTATTTACAATATATAACAATCACAGAAGAGTTAAGAAATTACATTTTATTAAAGCGAACTTTAGAAATCTCTATGGTTGACACTAGTATGTTTTTTATTGTTCCATGAAGCTGAGAATTAACAATAATATGAATTTGTTAATTTTGTTTGCAAGATGGAATTGGAGGAGTTATGTGGAGTATATTTCAGATAATCCATTGAGTCAAATATCTAGTAATAGTGACTTTTTGCCCATATTTAATTCCAGCAGTTAAAATAGTATTTTCTTTCTTGAAGTTCTTTTTCACCAAAATTCCAAGGGCTCTTTTAAAATATTCATAAGTAATTTATCCATTGTTATAATGCAGCTTAATTTCTCCTGTGTAGAAACGAACATTCATATATGGACATGTATCAGTTAGCTATTGCTGTGTAACAAGATAACTCCAAACCCATTAGGTTAAATAAACACCTTTTTTTATTCTTTCAAATCTTCAGAAATTTCCAGGCAGTCCTTCAGCTCTCTGGTTGGATTATTCATGTGTCTATAGTTAGCTGTGAGCTGACTAGATACCTTATCTGATCCTTAGCATCTGATCTTTATCTTCTGTTTCCATTCTCTTCCGCTTTTCACATCTAGCTATTGATTTTCTATCAACCTTATTATCCAATCTGGGATGATCTCATCTGGGACTACTAGGGCAACTTGGTTTTGCTTCATGTCTCATCTTTTAGCTATGTGATTCAACCATGTTATGTTGGCATAGGTGGAGACATAAACATGAGAGCAAAACTGTTCAAGCCTTTATGAGGCCTATATTTGGAAGTGGAACACTATCATTTCCACTGCTTTCTATTGGCCAAAGCAAGGCAGTGGTTAACCCAGATTTTGGAGACAGGGGAATAGACACCACCTCTTCATGAGGGGAACAGCACAGTCCCATTGCAAAGGGCATGGCTTTAGGAAAGAATGAAATATTTGGCCCAGTTTTATGGTTAACCTATTTTAGATAGTGACCTCTGCTTTCACAAAAACAGGTTCAGATGGAAAGATAATATAACTCCCCATTGATTAGGATTTTAAAGGAGCTCATATTTGCAATTTAGGACAGGTGCTCCTTGCCAAATAATATTTCCAGACAAGAATAGTTCTCCCAAATTCTTAAGACTTGAAAATTAGCCTCTAAACTAGTGGTTCTCAACCTTCCTAAGGCCGAGACCCTTGCATATAGTTCCTCATGTGGTGGTGACCCCCAACCATGACATTTTGCTACTGTTATGCATCGTGATGTAAATATCTCCATTTTCCGATGGTCTTAGGCGACCCCTGTAAAAGGGTCATTCGACCCCCAAAGGGGTCGCAACCCACAGGTTGAGAACCACTGCTCTAAACAATGCCAATATTGCTCTTCTGTAAACGATATTAACTACCTTAAAACATCCATCTAAATATTAATATGAAATATATGGTAAATACTTAAAAATTAGATTCCATGTTCAAAAGAATGAAAACAAGACCATTTGACATTTGCCCACACTTTTGGGTGGCAAACCAAGTCCTTGCTGCTGTGGTCTCTCACACATCTCAAGTCTCATCATTTCCCATTCCTCCATGTACCCTGTGCTCCAAGAACTTATTTATCACAGTTTCTTGACTAGTTCATACAAGTTAATTTATCTGATCCTCAGCATCTGAAGTGTCTCTCTGCTTAGCATTTTCCTCTTTCCACATCTAGCTATTGATTTCCTATTCAACCTTGTAAATTCAGTTCAAGGTTTTTCTGCAGCAGCTGTTTGTCTCTCAAGTGAAAATGACATCTCTCATTTGTGCTGGCAACATATTTACCTATCACTATTGACAGAATTATAACACAGTGGTATAATCATATTGGCTTAAATGTATAGCTCTTTCCTATTCTGTGGCTAAAGCTGTGAAAATAATGGCAATATATATATTTTTAATCATTTATCTTCCCAATTATTCCCAGAGCCTGCCTAGCACAGTATAAAGCATTGGAATAATATCTATTAAATTTAGTTGAATAATTTAATTAATCTCGTCTTTTGACTATGAGGGAAATAAGCAAATTACTAAATAATTTATCCAAGTTCACACAGTTGGGAAAAGTTACATCTGTGATTAAATCAGGCCTCTTTGGCCCCAGATGCTATATTCTTTAATATGAATCTCACTTAGAAGGCATTCTAATATGTAACTGGCATGTTTGAGTGGATCTCTGAAGAAATACTACACTAAATGCTTGAGTAAAACCTTTCCTTATATTTATTACTATCTCACTTAATCTTCCTCAGCTTCAAGGGTTATATTTGTTATAATTTGATTTATAGCCTTGAAGGTTTTTTTATGAGGGATTGTTTTTGTATTTCAATTTAATTAACATTAAACAGTCAGATTTCCCATATACCTTAGAGTGACTTCTGCATTTAAAAATTTGTAGACAACAGATATATGGGTTGTGTTTTCTTATCCAACCTGTTACCCTATGTCTTTTGAGTGGGACATTTAATCCATTTATATTTAAAGTTATTATTATTTATTAAATATATTTTATTGAATTTTTATAGAGAGGGATAGAGAATTAGAAATATTGATGAGAGAGAGACATCAATCAGCTGCCTCCTGCATGCCCCCTACTGGGGATGTGCCCACAACCAAGATACATGCCCTTGACTGGAATTGAACCTGAGATCCTTCATTTTACAGGCCATCGCTCTATCCACTGAGCCAAACTGGTTTTGGCTAAAGTTATTATTGATAGGTACTTATTTGTCGCCATTTTTATTCTTTAACTCTGTGATCCTTCTTTGCTTCCTATTTCTTCTCCTTCTTCTTCTTCTTCTTCTTCTTCTTCTTCTTCTTCTTCTTCTTCTTCTTCTTCTTCTTCTTTTTTTACAGTAGGCCCTTTAGCATTTCTTGTATTGCTGGTGGTTTGGTGGTAATAATTCCCCTTGGTCTATGAAGCTCATAATTTCACCTTTAATTTTGATGGATAGTCTTACCGGGTACAGTATTCTTGGTTTCATGCCTTTCCTTTGCATGACTTTGCATATTTCATTCCACCCCTTCTGTACTGATTAGTTTCTGTTGAGAAATCAGTCGCTAGTCTGATGGGGGTTCCTTTGTAGGTAACTGTCTCTCTCTGGCTGCTTTTAAGATTCTTATTTTGTTATTGGTGTTCGCCAATTAAATTATAAGGTGCCTTGGAGTTGGTCTTTTGGGGTTCATTTTTCTTCGGACTCTGTGAGCTTCTTGGATTTCTTCCCTATATCAGGGAAGTTTCCTGTCTTATTTCTTCAGACAGGTTTTCTATTCCTGGCTCTGTTTCCTCTCCTTATGGAACCCCTATTATGTGCATGTTGTTTTGTTTAATATTGCCCCAAAGTTCCCTTAGGCTCTCCTCTTGCTTTTTAATTTTTTTTCTAGAAGCTGCTGTACTTGGATATTTTTTCCTACCTTGTCTTCTAGCTCACTGATGCGGTCCTCTGCTTTTTCTAGTCTACTCTTGATGCTTTCTATTGAGTTCTTTACAGCAGTGATGCCATTTTTCATTTTTTCTTGGTTCTTCTTCATTTCCTCTTAGTTCTTACTCATATTGTTGAATTTTCTTCTATTCTTTTCAGTCATCTTATGACCATTTCTATGAATTATTTCTGTGGCAGGTTCTTGCCTCCATTTCCTTTGCTTACTTTTCTGGTGATGCCTGCTTTTCTTTATATGCAGGTTGTTTCTTTGTCTGACCATGGTCTCTCTTCACCAGGTGTCTAGTTATATAGTTCTCTCTCTCCTGTGTTGATTTAAAGGCATAAAATACAACACAACCAAGTTCAATGCACAAGGCACTGAACAGAAATGTATTCACAATAATAATAGCCACAAATAAAGATGAACACCAGAGAGAGACAAATTAGGGTATAGAAGAGGAAGAAGAAGAGAGAAAAGAAGAAGAAAAAGAAAAGAGTCCCAAATGAAATTTGGAGATGAGAGAAAAAGACAAAAAGGAAAAAGAAAAAAATATGTAAGAGAGTAAATAAAGATAATAAAGAAAGAGAAAGGGAACAAATTATATATATGGGCAGAGAACTCCAATAGAACAGCCACTAATTCCAACAAATACCAGCATCAAGTACCTGGATATTAATACAAACTAGAAACAACAACTAATATCAAGGGAGGTGAGCAAAAATAGAAATAACAAACAAACAAAAACAAAGCAAATAAAAAAAAAGAATAAGCAAAACAATCTCACAAAAAAGTATAAAAAGTCAATATAAACAACACTCAAGCAAACAACAGAAAAAGGATAGAGATAAAAACAATTTTTTAGATAGTGAACACACAGAAGAGAGAGGTGTGTATGGACTTGGAGCAGGGGATTGGAAATTAGATATATAAGTAGGGTGAAATTTTAACAGGGGGTAAAAAGAAATAATAAGGAAAATCTAAAGTAGGAAAAGGGTAAGAGAAACAAAGCCACAAAATGGGAAAAGTTAGGAAGAGAGTGATGGATGGCATAAAGGTAGAGTTGAGATAGAGTAACATGATGCTAAAGGAAAGATGAAAATAGAATGTAGAGCTCTAATAAAGTAAAATAAAGAGAAAATAAAGTGACACTTTTTTTTTCAAAAAGGTAAAATAGTAGTAGTAATAATACTGAATGAAAATAAAAATGTAATAATTAAAAAGGTAAAATCCAGTGAGGAAAAAAGAAAAAAAAATGTTCCTTAAGTAAAAAATGAAAAAATAAAAAATAAAAAAATAGAATGTGCAGTAGTGAAGGTCATTCACTTCCTCTATTGTTCTGTTTGGCACTCTTGTTTCCCAGTCAGGACAGTATTACAGTTCCCTATGTTCTACTGGTGCTCAGTGTTATAAGCCAGTCCTAGTTTTTAAGAAGGTGGTGGGTCTTAATCTCTTTATTCTTTTACACAAGAGTTAATTTGTGAGTCAGCCCCTGGGTGGCAGTGTTTCTGGATTGACCTCTGAGACTCTAGGTCTTCTCTAGCCTGTGCTTTAGATCTTGTTTTCCCTGTGACACTCAATACCGGTTTGTGGGAATGGGCTCCCCCAGAGGTGGTTCTCTGAATGTCACTCCCAGTTCTGCTCCCCAGGTTCCAGAAAAACAACTTTCCCCTGCAGTCTCCCAGGGTGTCTCCAACTGGGTGCTCCTATGTATTGGGCTTAGCAATCAGAAGCAAGGGTCTGAAGAGGAAAGAGCACAAGCCTGCACAGTCCCCCTTCCCTGCTCCTGTCCAAGCATCTGGCACACTTTAATAACTCCCAATCTGTCCTTCTGCATCAGATCAAAATGGGTTGCTTTCTATAGATCTCTGTTAGCAGCTCTGAGGACCCCCTTCCACGTTCACAGATCACACCAGGCCCAACAGCCACAGACATCTCTAGGTGCAGACTTCCCCCAGTCCTCCAACTTCCACAGTGCACGCATTTCTCTATCCTGTGGGACCAGAGGCCTCACCTTATCCCAGGCTGAATCTGACCTTTCTGTGTGCAGTGTAGAGTGCCTCTGGATCCGAGTGTTTGTGCCAATTAGGGACTGGTGTTCTGGGATTTGCAGCTGCCACAGCTGTAGATTTTTAGGCTTCCAGTAACATCCACAGCTGTAAATTTTCAGGCTTCCAGTAACATCCACTTTCCCCTTCAAGATGCCACGGTCTCCTCTTGTGAGCTGGTGGCTTCGGGAGAAAAACTCAGCAGCAGTGGGGGCTGCCAAGTCAGGGGAGCCCCATCCAGCAGTCCCCTACCTTCTCCTGGAGTATAGCTGTCCCTTACCTTGCCAACAAACACTCTCAGTGTGACCCTCAGCTGTTCTCTCTTTCTGATCCTTATTTTATTGAAAGAGATTTTGAAACTGCAGAAATAAAACTTATTTAACATTGACTCTGAATGACATTATGGTCAAAGAAGCCCAGTTCAAACTATAGTTACAAAGTATAGAATAATTAAGAAATCTGGAAAGAGACTGCCTAAGTTTGGATTCATATCTACTAACTTGCTGTGTGAGTTACTTCTCTTTGCCTCAGTTACTTAGTCAAGTTACTTCTCTTTGCCTCAGTTTTTTATCATCAGTAAAATAGGAATAGTTTTAATTCATTGTGGTGAAGATTAATTAAAATAACCCATGTACAGTACACAGAATTTGAGGCTGATATAAACTAAACACTCAATTAGTCATGACTTCTAAAATATATCAAGTTGAATCATGAAATTACCAATATTCAACCATATTTGACTATAGAATTGAAAGTTTCATATGATTCAAAATATTAAAAGGAAAAAGAGGTATAGTGAGGATGGAATCTCTTATTTAAATATTCTTTCCTGTGTGACTTGTCCTTTCTTGTTCCTTTGATTTGGCATTGCCAATAAACAGACCTTCCTCATAACCAAGTAAGAAGGTAATGAATAGTCCAAGTCTGCCTTCCTACTGAGTAGAAATAGGGAAGGATTAGGAAGTGGCTGTGTATTGTCACATAATTGTCCACACTCAATTGCACTGCAACATAATTGGGAAATTATCAGAATGTTAATTTTATAAATAAAATTTACATTTAATAATTGGCCATAAGGTCTTCTAATGGATCTGAGCAAGCCTGAATAGTCAGTCCTTTCTCCCTTGGCATTTTGCCTGGAGCTAAGTACTAATCCTTGGCATTTCTCTAGTGTGTTTTTTTTTTGTCTTTTTGAAGAATCAGAGTGTTATTTTGATGCTTTGAAACCAAGTGCTTTATCTTACAAACTATATACTTTGCTTATTCTGTCACAAAGTGACTTGTTGTGCCCAGAGTTCGGGGTCCCCAATAATCCACCACTAAGGAGCCTTTTCCAATGCAAAAGCAAAGAGTCTTTATTCAAACCGGGTTTGGCTCTCAGCCTCTTTCTGATGCAGCATCGAGGCGAGAGAGCTGACCAGGCGGGAACAATGAGTTTTATGGGGTAGGATAATTAGGGGGCTTGGGAATGTGATGGGGGTTACAGAGATTGGTCACTTGAATTGGGGTCTTTCTGTGGTTAAGCCTAATTAGGACCTTAGCTGTGTTCCTGGAGCTTCATTGGTCCATTTGGGTGGGGGTCGGGGAAGTTAAGACATTGCTGGCACACCTATGGCCACTCCCAGAAAAGGGAGGGGGGTTTAGGCAGAGGTCCCAGCCCTTATAGGACAAGATGGAGGGGAGTCCATTTCCTTTCAGACTATCAAAGATAAAATATACTCAACATCCATTTCTGTCACTATCTCAACCTTAAATCATATACCTATGTGATTCAATAAAAAATTTAATTTAATTTTCAGAATTTTAAATTTATAGAGGGTAATTAAAAGTGGTATAAGAATTAGTTACAATTATGGTTGGGAAATTTACACATATTTTAACATAACTATTTGTGAGTTATATTAAGGTTATATCTAGAAATACAAAATAGAAAGTTAGCATAATTTTACTTGTATTTGTTTCAGAATACCTGGTAATTGAAATTGTACTTATCTTTCTAGTTTACAGAGGAGAAAACTCAGGACTAGGTTAGGAATTCAGTTTTACAAAATAGCACCAGAGGCATGGATGCATGGAACAGACTGACAGATCTCAGAGGGGAGGGAGTGGGGACTGGAATAAATTAGCTAAAGAACATACATGCATATATGCATAGCCCTTGGACATAGACAACAATGTGATGAAGGAAGGAGAGGGAAAAGGAAGCTGGATGGAAGGGGACAAAAGGAGGTTGGGGGACATCTGTAATAGTGTCAACAATGAAAAAAATCAGTTTTATTACAAAACATGTTAAAGATAGACCTGATCAGACAAGAAACTGTGCTGAGTTTTGGTTAAGGGCATTTTACTTTTGAGTTTATAATTGCCCATTTACAGATAATTACTTAATTTCCATTAACTATTTTTGTGGCTCCTGTTTAAATTTCTAATGTGCAATCTGGTTGAATCTTTTCTTAGGTACTTAATAGTATAACACACACATAAGGTCCTGGTGATTATGTTTTATAGAGTTAGTGACAAATAACATTTTAATCTGGAGAGGTTGTAAAACTATTATATTATTTGATTTAGCTCTTGAGCACTTCTTAGCTCCAGGGGATAACTTGATTTTTTTTTTCTTGATCATCTTTGCAGCCCAGATTTTAGTTCTATTTCTGACATATAAAAGTCTCTAAAAGTATTTGATGCTAAGGAATAAACAATAATATATGTTAATTTTTATCTTTTAAAGCCTACAAAACATAATATTACTTTGATATCCTATTACAGAAGAGAAAGTATTCCAATGGTCCATTTGGTTCTTTTAAATGACATTACCAGATATAGAAATAATATAGGATGCTTGAGAAGGAAGACTTGGGCCTTCATTTATTTCCTGACAATTGCATCCCTGACATCGATCCCTTGGATCACAGGGAATTTGTTGAAGGTTCTCTAGGGTGTTGAATGTTTTTGGTTTATCCCTTTGGGTCAACTCCCTCCCTCTCTGTGAATATCAAAAGACTCCTTTGCCCTTGAGCTTCCAGTTGGATTTGGCTAATGAGAGCATTTACATGAGATCTGAGGGAGGGATGAAAGAAAGACCAGAGTATTTATTCACTGTATTCATCCCCCAAATATAAAAACTCCTGTCTGTTGATCCTCTCTGCTCTTTCTTTGTTCAGGGACCAGTAACCATTCTCTTTCTCTTCTTTCCTCTCAGTCTAGGAGTGATAATAGCATTTCTCTATTACCAGTTCTGGTGATTTCTCTATAGTCTGCCCTCATATTTATAACTTGTCCCTTATTAAACTCTCTTCAAGTTACACAAGTCCTTTAGGACCCTGAGGCATTCAAAGGGGAGAGTTCTCTCCGCCTTCAGGTGATGACATTTAATAGAAAGATAAAATATAATTAGGGTTTATGGAGCATTTTCTATGCCCAGTGACATGTGGGACACCTTATATTTATTAATGCATTTAATCCCAATGCTAGTACTTGACATTGATTCCTCTGTTATTCTTGGGTGAAAGTTACAAGACAAACTATGGAAAATGTAGATTATTTGAGTTAAAAATCTGGAATAGTTTCATGATAGCTAACATTCACTGAGTGCATCTTATACATAGTGATATTGTAAATGCACTTAAATCTTTTCAGCATTACCACAAGTTAGATAATAACAGATCTCCATTTTATAAATAAAAAAGATAAGGCACAGAGACTTTAAGTTACTTGCTCAATATCACACAGCTGAAATATGGCAGAGCTGGGATTTGAACCAATTCATTCTGGGCACAGATAAGATATTCTTATTTACTGTATTTTGTAAAATGTATTTCATCAATGCAATGTTTCCACCCAAATTTTCTCTGTATAAACCTTATGTCTTCCAGTTATCGGTTGCCTAAAATGGAGCACTACACCACCATTATTCTTCCATTTTTTAGAGACTCCTTTCAAGGCAAAACTAATCTATAGTACTAAAAATCAGTATAGGCATCCTTGAAGGGGAGTGCATGCAAGGGGATATGAGGAAGCTCATAGGTTGCTAGTCATGCTGCATTTCTGTTTAGTATGGATAATATGAATGTGTTCAGTTTGAAAATTCATTGAGCTAATACTTCAGATACATTTACTTTCCTTTATGTATATTATATCTCAATAAAATTTTCTTATGGAATACTTTTTACAACCCATGCTTAAATAAATTGTATAAAATTGCCTATTTATATTATAATGGGTTGCATTATTTTTAGGGGAGCTGATCAGCAGTATTCACCAATAAGTTTTGAATAAAGATTTTACTCCATTTTGGTGTTTCCAGTATCTAAATATTTGCATATACAGAGGACTATTTTGACTTTCTGAACAGCTGAGATGTCCAGAGCCTGACCTTTCTGTAATCAGAAGGCTATGAAAAATTATTCCCGGGCTCTTTACCTTCTTTCTGTTGGAACACTGTATTGATCTCCATATTTCCAGGTCAAAAGATTGATATAACTCTAAAGAGTCAGAAGCCATTTACATATTTTCACAAATGCATTTCTATCTCTTCCTCAATTTTTTCACTTTGTTTATGCCACTTACCAAGCAATTTGAGTTGTTTTTTATAACATTGTCTCTATAAAAATATAAAGAAATCCCATATTTCTTTATATTCTACCAGCAGTGTTCTAGAAGAATTATTGTCTCATTTTATGGTCCTTTCATTTTATTATTTGGGTTAGCAAGGAAGAAAACAATATGTAAGTGGATGCAGAAAACTGCTGAGTATTATCAAAAGTTTAGTTTTTAAAGAAAATATTTGTCACAGAAAGGATTGAAGACAAGAGAGCCAGAGGTTACATGCCCCAAAGAGGGTTTAATGTTCTGTATGTTTTACAAAGTAATTTTCATACACTTGAAAAGAAAACCATTAAAGATGGGGAATTTTAAGGAAATATTGTTTTCATGACATAAAATGTCACTTGCAACAAAAAGATGTAGGAGATAAAAAGGGAAGAAAACAAAAGAAGATTTAATTAAAAATAATCAAAAGAACATGAAAAAAAGAAAAAAGCACTTTTGAGTGTTCTCCTGTGCCATCCACATTTTCAGTATTAGTAATTGAATATGGAGCGACATCTTTCCTCCTTGACTTTTTCACTTTTACAGGGCTAGCAAACTATGATAAAACAGAACACATTGTATATGAGTTCTGCACTTTCTAGCAGGTTCAACAATGCACCATAACTGTATTTACAGCTAGATTCTGGCCAAACAAAGAGAAGACAAGGGATAATAGAAGAATAAAACATAAAAAACATGCTATATTTATTGAATGCCTACTTTTTTGCCAAGTCTGTGCAACAAACCTACACTGTTTGATTTAAACCTCAGAGGAGTGCTCTGAAGTAGTATTATTTCAGTCCCCATTTTACCTAAGAGTAAATTGTGCCTCAGAAAGGCTAGGTTACTTGCCTGAGACAGTGCAGCTAATGAATAGGAAACTTGAGTTCAAAAGTCAGCTATTTCTGCCTCTAAAATGTGTGCCCCTTTTGCCACATCACGTCTGCAATGCTTTTGAATGAGGAGTTGAATCCAGAAAAGGAAACCCATCCATGAGAAATGAGATGTTTGCTTTTCCTAGGATATGCATTTTACAGGAAGAATAAGACTGAGCACCTGAAAGTCCATGAATTTACAAGCTAAACTTTGTACAAATCATTGAGCATCACTTTAATTTCAATTAGACCACAGGAGGGAAAATGTGCTTGAAATTGCTTTAAAGTTAAGACAAATATGCATTACGAGAAGAAGGCAAAATCTCCAGCAATGCTTAACATAAAACATATGCTTTCATAGAAATTTTGAACCTGTAGTCACTGTATAATTTATACCGCCAGACTCCAGGGTGAATTCATTCAATCTCATCTGCTGGAAGAATGTTAGGATGGAACATTCTGAGAAGCACTCTGAGAGACTGTGGTGGATATAACAAATCGAAATTTGATTGCAGTTGTGATACTTTAATATATCATTAATTCTGTGAGTTTTGAAAGTTACCTATGATACCAGGAACTTTCTTTTTCTCTGTCACCTCACTGCTTTTCAGGTGCCCCAACTAGTGTGCCTAGAGGCCTCTGACTGGCCTACAGTCCTTCACTCCCTCTCCATTTTGTTTGGTTGCAGTTTCAAATGGAGAATTATAAAATACCCAAAGGAAGATCATGTTTTCCTTGTTGACCTTTGTCTAGATTCCTTGACCAAAAGAATCCTCATATCTTGGATACTAGAGGATCATGCTTTATTTTGTACCCCAAGATTTATCTCCTTGCTTATTTCTGCTTTTCTTTTTAAATGACCATTTTCCCACCTATATCCTTTCTAGTCTGTCAGGCTTTATCTATTATCTATCTATCTATCTATCTATCTATCTATCTATCTATCTATCTATCTATCATCTATCTATCTATCTTTCTATCATCTATCTATCATCTATGTATCTATAATCTATATATTTTTCATAAGAATAAGTATCTCTGTCAACTATCTATACTCTATTTTCTTCAAAACTTGACACATTTCAGTGTGCAATATTCTTTTTGTTGCTAAGTTTAGAAGCCCCACACTGCTCAAATGCATCTGTAAAGTTTGACTCCCCAAAATAATTAAAAAACAAAAACAACATTTTCAAGGAATTGTAGAACTTCAAACAATTTGAAAATAAAACCTTAATATTATCCCCAAATGCCAAGTTATTCCAGGGTATATATGAGGTTCTTGACAGAATTATTATAAAGTGTATGTTCATTTTCATTACTTATTAGTAAAAAACTTCCTTTTTTAAAAAAAATTTGAGCTACCTCATTCTGAGGTAGCACATAAAATATATATACCAAGAAAGCTTGTTTTATGGGTGGATAGTAAACCCTCTAAGATTAAGTATTATATTTCCAAGTAAATAAAACAGTTAAATTTTATGCATCTATACAGGACATTGTATGTGGTCTTTATTTCTTTTCACATTTCCTCCCCTTTCCAAGCCCACCTACCTGTATCTTTAAAATTTTTTTCTCTTCTTCATAGAATCATTATTTAAAAAGTGAAGTTAATTAGATAATTTAAGATACAGAACTCCAACCCTTGTTATTAAATAACTAGAGGCCCGATGCACAGATTCGTGCACCGGTGGGGTCCCTCCGCCTGGCCTGCACCCTCTCTTAATCTAGGGTCCACTGGGGGATGTCAGAGAGCCAGTTTTTGGCCTGATCCCTGCAGACCAAGCCAAGGGACTCCACTGGTGCACCAATCCATGCACCAGGCCTTTAGTATGCATATAAGATCTTTGGTTAATCTCTTCCCACCCTCCCCGCTCCCCTTCCCTCTAAGATTCATCAGTCTGTTTCACATTTCCATGCCTGTGGTTTCTGCTCCTGTGTTGAGCATCTTCCCCAGGATGTGCAGATCATAGCCACCAGCTGGTCAGCAGGCCACTTAGGCATATATATATATGTATATATATGTGTGTGTGTATATATATATATATATATGTATACACACATATATATATACATATACATATATATATATATATTTTAAAGTAGATTTAGCATAATGATGATATATTAATTTTTGTTTTTCACTTGGAGTTTCTTTTTTCATCACTATTGGCAGATTAAGAATTAAATATATTAAACATAGCTTACAATTTTAAGAGACATAATCATTGAAATGGATCACTGGAAGCATGTTTTGCTTACTTAAGTATATTTTATATTTCAGTTTGGGAAGCAGCACATAGAAAACCTCTTCAGTGACCTGCAGGATGGGAGTCGCCTCCTGGACCTTCTAGAAGGCCTCACAAACCAAAAACTGGTATGCAACTTATTTATAAGAAAGTTCACATTAGCCTTAGGAGAATTTCATATCACAAAGTCAGCATATTTTATGAGATCTAGTAAAATTCACTAATTTACTAATTACTAAATTAACTAGCAATACAGGCACTATTTCTGAATAAAACAATCTCATATTATTTTCATTTTGGCCTAGTCTATCAATCACATGGAGAAAAAGAAAGTAAAAATTTTCAGTAACATAATTTATGTCAATTAATAGATATTCACTTTCAATGTTTGGTATCTTTGTTATTGAATGTATGTTATTATTTATTTTTATGTAGAGAGGAAGGAAGTGGGATAGAGAAATAGAAACATTGATGAAAGAGAAACATCATCAATTAGCTGCCTCCTGCACACCCACTCCTGAGAATTCAGCCTGAAACCCAGGCATGAGCCCTTATGGGGAATTGAATTGGTGACCTCTTGGGTCATGTGTTGACACTCAACCACTGAGCACACTGGCCAGACTTGAATGTATTTTTATAAAGGCTTTTAAATATAATGACCTTTTAAATTTAATTTATTTTTATTGTGATAATATTTAACATGAAATATAGAAAACGGGAAGTTGCTGTTTAACAGGTATAAAGTTTTAGTCATGCAAGATGAGTAAGTTCTAGTGGTTTGCTGTAGAACATTGTGCCTATGGTCAAAAATACTTTATTATGCACTTAAACATTTATTAAGTGGGTAGAGCTCATTTTAGGAGTAAATATGGCAGGCATCATTACAGTAAAATTTCTAAAGCTCCACAACTGAATAAATAAATTCATCCATATATTGTGATGAACTATGCAAATGTTAGTTTCAAAATTACCAGACAAGATATGACTTTTGGGATTGAGAGTGAGAGAGAACTAAAGATGATTTTGAGATTTGAGCTTTAGTGACTAAGATAATTAAGATTATAGTCACATAAATAATTTTCTTTAACTTTATGTCACATTATATAATTTTGCTAGGCCTACACCTCTTTTAAACTTTCTTAAAAGGTGTAGAAATTAACTCACTTATCTATTTTACTAGCAAATATCCTTATGCATGCTGATGATTCTCTTGGTGGTCATACAGTAACCCCCAAATGGGCTATAGAATGATGCAGAGATTGTAAACAATATATATCTTTTGTGAAGAAGAAAAAATGCTATCATATTTTTTGAGAAATGATAGATTCATGCTAAGAAAGTCCTATGACAAGTACAGTTATCCCAAAGCACTGAATTTCATTATATTAATCCCTCACAGCCCCTATTCATTCAAAATAGTCAAAGTTAGTCATGAGATGTATAAATTGTTCAATTTCTAGTAGATTGTGATTTCTCTTCTGGGCAGTAACATGGTTTCATTTTGTTTTCAGCCAAAAGAAAAAGGAGCTACAAGAGTTCATGCCCTGAACAATGTCAACAAGGCGCTACAGGTCTTGCAGAAAAACAATGTAAGTGGAGATCTGAACAGAGTCTGGACACCATGAGACAGCAGGCTTAAAATTTGAGGCTTGGGCCTCAAATTCAGAGAAAGCATCTCAAGTTATCTTATAAATCAAAGCAGTTATTGTTAAGGTCACATTTTGTAGTTCATGTGCTGCTTCTTGTGGCTAATGTAATTCGGGAAGTGGCCATGGTGGGCAGGGGAAGGCAACTAAATGTTTTCTAATTTTAAAGAATGCAGTTATGTTTGGTGGATAGAATAAGTCCTGTGGTGAACTTAGTTCCTCTTAGAAGTGTTCTGTGCAACAAATGGCTTTTAATTAGGCTGAATATTATTTTTTATAAGTATGAAGTGTGTTCAAACATGATGATGATAAAGTTTGTTTGAATTCAACCAATACTTATTAACACCACAACCAAGTATGACCATTACACAGAAAACTCACTATTTCAACTCACGGTAAGAACTGCAAATTTTTATTTTTTATTTTTCTGTTTGATTTAGTTTAGATATATGTGTGGTACTGTAAAAAGTCAACAAGTAAGTGTGGAAATTAAAAGAGTTTCTACAGAGTGAATTTGAGATTTCTCCCTTCTGTCATGGCATTAGAAGCAATCTTCCTTTTTTGTGTGTTTGTTTGTCTTGTTTTGTTAATCCTCACCTGAAAATATTTCCCATTGATTTTTAGAGAGAGTGGAAGGAAGAGGAAGAGACAGAGAGAAACATCAAAGTGAGAGAGACAAATTAATTGGTTGCCTCCTGCACGCACCCCAACCAGGGCAGGGGAATCTGCAACCAACATATGTGCTCTTGACTGGACTTGAACCCAGGGCCCTTCAGTCCAGGTGGAGAAATTCTATCCACTGAACCAAATCAGCTAGGGCAGAAGCAGTCTCCTTTCTTACTAACTTTCTACAATCTTTCTAACCAACCATTTATAAGGCACTTTGAGTAACTTCCTAATTACATTATAGCTCTCTTTCAAGGATAAATCCAAATAAATTGATCACATACTCTTAAAATAACCATAATCAGTGATAGGTTTTTAATGATTTATACACACACAAATGTTTTTCAGTTTATATGGCACAGGGAAAACAACATATGGGAAATGGAAGTGATGGCTGTGCAGCATTTAGTTGATTTTCTGAATTTAGAGTTGTCATATTTAGCCCATGAAAATTATAGAAATAATAATTATTTTAATTATTTTATAAAATGATTAACTATATATTTTTTGAAATTTCTGCAGGCAGTATAGAATAGTCTATAGAATGTTTGCCTCATTACTAGTATAATAGAACCCTTTGAAAAGTCAATTTCATGTATATTAAGAAAATTGTTTAAAGATATTGAGAATTTATACACAAAGATCTTTTTAGATCAATTCCCTATATTTATTTACAAAATATATTATCAAAGGAAAGAGCAGAAAATTCTAAGAATTACAGTATTAGATTAACTCAACTTGATAGTGATCTCACCAAAAAAATCTCACATTAAAAAATAGGCTGTTAGATCTCCTAAAAATAGGGAATTAATATAGACATAGATTGTATGATAAGCATCTTGTTTTTTCACATACTGATTATTGATTATGAATTTGTAGGTTACCTATGTATAATTACTAATTTCACAGTTTTCAATATAAGAACAAAAGAAATCCTGACAACAAAACAGAGAAACCACACAAAAAAAAATCTCTGTGACTTTGGGATACCAAATACTTATTTCTTCGATATAAAACCAATGTTATAATTCAAAAAGAGAAAAGTTAACTTGAACTTCATCACAATTATACATTATTTCTGTATTCTAGAGATGAGTAATTGGTTTCATGTATTGTTGTCTCTGTGGATTACATTTTTACTCACTCAGATGTGTCTTTTGATAAAGAGAAGTTCTTCATTTTGATGTAGTTCATTGGAAAAATTTTATTAAATTTATTGGGTGACATTGGTTAATAGGATTATATAGGTTTCAAATGTATACTCTATGATACATGATCTATATATTGCATTGAGTGCCTACCATCCCAAGTCAAATAATCTTCTGTCACCAAATATTTGACCTTTATCACCCAACAATCCCCCTTCTGTCTGCTAGCCACCATACTGTTGTTTGTGCCTATGAGTTTTTGTTCTTGTTTGTTCAACTGTTACTTTCAGTTTTATATTGCATTCATGAGTGAAATAATATGGTCCTAACCTTTTTCTGACTTTTTTAGCTTAACATGATATTTGTATCCTGTTTAAGAAACATTTTTCTGCCCCAAATCATTATGATATTATATTTTGTTATAGGCCTGGTGCATGAAAATTTACCAGGGGGTCCCTTAGCACAGCTGCCCCTTCTCACAGCCCCTGAGCCCTCAGGGGTGGGAAGCGACCTGGTGATTAGGAGAAGGTGACGCCCCCATCACATCTCTGCTGCTGCCACTGCCAGCAGTGCAAGGCTTGGCCAGCTCTGATTACCTGAGCCTCTGGCGGCCCTAGGCGGCTAAGCAGCTGCCATTCAGGGTTTTCCTGCACCTCAGGCCAGCCCTGGGCAGCTGGGGGGCTGAGGGGACTAGGGGACTCTGGAGACAGGCATCCTGGCATGGCTGAAGGGACTGAGTGCCACCATCTTGTGACTTTGGGCTCTGACAATCAATTAGCATATTCCCTCTTTATTATATAGGATTATTATCTATATAAGGTTTATTGTTTCATTATATAAATTTGCATCTGTATTTAACCTAAATTGATTATTGAATGTGCTGTGAAGAATGAGTTAGAATTCTTGTTCTGTTTTTTGATTTGAAATCTAGTTTACGTAACACTATTATTATTATTATTATTATTTTTTTACCTCAGATTTTTTTACATATATCTTCTTTTGCCCCCCATTTACCCCCCCCCTGGCCTTCCCTAACCCCCAGTACATGCCTCACCTGCCCCCCCCAGTGGTATCCATTGGATATGCTTATATACATGCATGCATGTCCTTTGGTTGATCTCTTACAGCATGCCCCCCACAACCTCCCCTGCCTTCCCGCTGTAGTATCACAGTCTGTTCAATGCTTCTTTGCTTCTGTATCTGTTTTTTCCCCCCTGATTATTTTCTGTAAAAATATAATATCTTGCCTCTGCGGCCTAGAAATAAACTTATAAGAACAAAAAATGTTTGAGTCCCAATTTCAGTGTCCAATAGTTCTGAGTCCCGGTTTCAATGTCAAACAGTTGCTTATGTGTACACGTCAGCAATGGTATCTGGATGGTGGACAAATGGTGGCAATTTAGGTCCAACCCTCTCTGGTTTGGTTCTGGGCATCCTGTAGCGACACACAGCTGCTGACTGCTCGCATGGCAAGGCGTCCTCAGCATCTTCCATCTCTGGACTGTTTCTCCTCTTGTCTTCATGGTTGGAGCACTATTATTATTTTTGTAATAATTATTTATTGTTGAAAGTATTACATATTTCCTCTTTTTTTCCCACATTGACACCATTCAACCTGACCCTCTCCCCATCACAGGCCTACAGCATCCTATTGTCTGTGATCATGGTTTATATACATATGCATACAACGTTTTTAGTTAATTACTTTATACCCACCCACCCTCTCTCACCTTCCCTCTGAGATTCCACACTCTGTTCCATGCTTCTATGTCTCTGGATCCACTCAGTTCATCAGTTTATTTTGTTACTTAGATTCCACATTTGAGTGAGATCATGTGATATTTGTTTTCTTTGGCTGACATTTCATTTAGCATGATATTCTCCAGGTCCCTCCATGCTGTCTCAAAAGGTGAAAGATTATTCCTCTTTACTGTTGCATAGTATTCCATGGTGTAAATGTACCGCAGCTTTTTTATTCACTCATCTACTGATAGGTACTTGGGCTATAAATTGTGCTGCTATGAATATAGGGGTGCACATATTCTTTCTGAATGATGCTTCAGGTTTCTGAATTTATATTTCTAGAAGTGGGATCACTGGTTCACAAGGCAGTTCCATATTTAATTTTTGAGGAAATGCCATACTATTTTCCATAATGACTGCACCAGTCTGCATTCCCACCAGCAGTATAACTAGGGTCCCCTTTTCTCCACATCCTGGCCAGCACTTGCTATTTGTTGATTTATTGATTTGTTGATGGTAGCCATTCTGACAAATGTGAGATCTTACCTCATTGTCATTTTGATTTGCATCTCTCCAATGATCAGTGACTTTGAGCATTTTATCTTATGTCTCTTGGCCATCTGTACATTCTCTTTGGAGAAGCATCAATTTAGGTCCTTTGCCCATTTTTTAATGAGAGTATTTGTCTTCCTTTTGTTAAGTTGTATGAGTTCCTTATGTATTTTGGATATTAACCTTTTATCAGATGGAACTTTGCCAAATAAGTTCTCCCATACAGTGGGATCTCTTTTCACTTTATTAACAGTTTATTTTGCTGTACAGGAGCTTTTTATTTTGCTGTAGTCCCATTTATTTATTTTATCCTTAGTTTCCTTTGCCTTAGGCAGTGGTTGGCAAACCGAGGCTCAGGAGCCACATGCGGCTTTGCTGTCCTGTGGACTAATGAGTTTGCCAACCACTGCCTTAGGAGATGTTATCAGTAAATGTATTGCTATTAGAGATGTCTGAGATTTTGCTGCCTATGGTTTCTTCTAGGATTTTTATAGCTTCATGACTTATATTTATGTCTTCTATCCATTTTGAGTTTATCCTTTTGTATGGTGTAAGTTGATGGTCTATTTTCATTTTTTTTTTTGCATTTATCTGTCCAGTTTTCCCAACACCATTAATTAAAAAGACTATTTTGATTCTATTGTAGGTTCTTGCCTCCTTTGTCAAATACTAATTGAGCATAATGGGTTGGGTCAATTTCTGGGGTCTCTGTGTTCTGTTCCATTTATCTATATGCCTGTTCTTGTGCCAGTGCTATGCTGTTTTGATTACAGTGGCTTTGTAGTATAACTTGAAATCTGGTATTGTGATTCTTCCAACTTTGTTTTTTTTTTCTTCTCAAATTTGCTGCATCCATTCAGGATCTTTCATAAATTCCCTATAAATTTTTGGAGTATTTGTTCTATGCCTGTGAAATATGCCATTGGTATTTTAATAGGGATTGCATTGAATATGTAAATTGCCTGGGTTAGTATGGACCTTTTCATGATGTGGATTCTACCAATCCATGAACACCATATATTTTCCCACTTGATTATATCTTTTCCTATCTCTTTTATCACATCCTATAGTTTTCTGAGTATAGGTCTTTTGCCTCCTTGGTTAAGTTTATTCCAAGTATCTTCATTTTTGTAATGATAAATGGGATTATTTGTTTAGTTTCTCTTTCTGAAAATTCATTCTTGGCTTATAAAAAGCCACAGATTTTTGGCTATTGATTTTGTATCTTGCTACATTGCCAAATTAATTTATTAAATCTGACAGATTTTTGATGGAGTGTTTAGGGTTTTCTATGCATAATATCATGTTATCTGCAAATAATGACAATTGTACTTATTCTTTTACATTTTAGATGCCTTTTAGCTCTTCTTCTTTCTGATCCCTGTGGCTAGGATTTCCAGTACTCTGTTGAATAAGAGTGATGAAATTAGACTTTCTTGTCTTATTCCATTCCCAGAGAAAATGGTTTTAGTGTTTGCCCATTCAGTATGATGTTGGCTGTTGTTTTATCATATATGGCCTTTATCATGTTGAAATATGCTCCTTCTATTCCCACTATGCTGAGTTTATATTAAAGATTATGTCAAATGCTTTTTCTGCATCTGTTAATATGATCATGTAATTTCTGTCTTTCAATTTGTTTATGTGATGTATCATGTTTTTTGATTTGTGTATATTTTACAAGACTTGCATGCCTGGAATTAATTCTACTTGGTCATGGTCTATGATCTTGTTAATATATTGCTAGATCCTATTTGCTAGTATTTTGTTGAGGGTTTTTAAAAATTATATTTTATTGATTTTTTTCCAGAGAGAAAGGGAGAGGGATAGAGAGTTAGAAACATTAATAAGCGAGAAATATCAATCAGTTGCCTCCTGCACACCCCTCACTAGGGATGTGCCTGCAACTGAGGTATGTGCCCGCCCTTGACCAGAATTGAACCTGGGACCCTTCAGTCTGCAGGCCAACACTCTATCCACTGAGCTAAACCAGACAAGGATTGCTGAGGATTTTAGCATCTATGTTCATCAAGGATATTGGCCTATAATTCTCTTTCTTTGTAGTATCTGTGTCTGTTTTTGGGATCACGACAATGCTGGCCTCGTAAAAAGAGTGTGGAAGTGTTCCTTCCTCTTGGATTTTCTGAAATAGTTTGAGGAGTATAAATGTTAGTTCTTCTCTGAATGTTTGGAAAAACTCCCCTATGAAGCCATTTAGACCTAGGCTTTTGTTTGCTGGAAATTGTTTGATTACTACTTCTATTTCATCAGTTATTATTGGCCTATTCAGGTTTTCTGATTCCTCCTGATTCAGTTTTGGGAAACTTGTAGTTTTCTAGGAATTTGTTCATTTCATACACATTGTGCAGTTAATTGTCATATACAGTAGTTCCTCTTAGTATTTTCTTACAATCCTTTGAATTTTTGTGGTGTCAGTGGTTACTTCTCCACTTTTGTTTCTGATGTCATTTATTTGGGAACTCCCTCTTTGTTTCTTTTTTTAATTCCTTATTGTTTAATGTATTACCAAAGTCTCATTTTCCCTCCATTGACTTCTCCACAATCACACCCATATCCCAGCACATGACTACCACTCTACCCCAGTCTGTTTCCATTGGTTATGCTCATATGCATGCATACAGTCCTTTGATTGATCTCTTACTTCCTTACCCACTGCCTTCCCTCATATGTTGGACAGTTTATTCAATTCTTCATTGACTCTGGTTCTATTTTTTCACATCAGTTTATGTTGTCTCATTGTTTCCTGATGAGTCTCACTAATGATTTATCATTTTTTCCATTTGTATTAATGTATTACATGTGTACATATCTTCCTATTGCCCTCCAAACCCACTCCGATACATGCCATTACCCCCCAGTGTCTTGTGTCCATTGGATATGCTTATATGCATGCACACAAGTCCTTCAGTTGATCTCTTATCTACCTCAACTCTGCCTAACCTTCCTGCTGTAATTTGACAGTCTGTTTGATTCTTTACTGCCTCTTTTTGTTCATCAGTTCATAATGTTCTTTATTATGCATGAATGAGTGAGATCATGTGGTATTTTTATTTCATTGACTGGCTTATTTCACTTAGCATAATGCACACCAGTTCCATCCAGGTTGCTGCAAATGGTAAGAATCCCTTCTTTTTTATGGCAGCATAGTATTTCATTGTGTAGATGTACCATAGTTTTCTGATCCAGTCATCTGCTGACGGGTGCCTAGGCTGTTTCCGAATCTTAGCTATTGTAAATTGTGCTGCTATGGACATGGGAGTGCATATATCCTTTCTGATTGGTATATTCCTAGGAGTGGGATTACTGGGTCAAATGGGAGTTCCATTTTTAGTTTTTTAAGGAAACTCCATGCTGTTCTCCACAGTGGCTGCACCAGTCTGCATTCCTACCAGCAGTGCACCAGGGTTCCTTTTTCTCTGCATCCTCGCCAACATTTGTTGTTTGTTGATTTGTTGATGATAGTCATTCTGACAGGTGTGAGATGGTGTCACATTGTTGTTTTGATTTGCATCTCTCAGATAATTAGTGACTTTGAGCATATTTTCATGTGTCCCTTGGCCTTCTGTCTGTCTTCTTTTGAAAAAGATTTTATTTAGGTCCATTGCCAATTTTTTATTGGTTCATTTAGCTTCCTTTTATTAAGTTGTATAAGTTCACTGTAGATGTTGGAGATTAAACCTTTATCAATGATAACATTTGCAAATATGGTCTCCCATTCAGTGGGCTTTTTTATTGTTTTGTTGATAGTTTCTTTTGCTGTGCAAAAGCTTTTTTGTTTTGATATAGTCCCATTTGTTTATTTTCTCTTTAGTTTCCATTACCCTAGGAGCAGGATCAGTGAAGAACTTCCTTTGTCATATGTCTGAGATTTTGCTGCCTGTGGATTTCTCTAGTATTTTTATGGTTTCCTGTCTTATGCTTAAGTCCTGAATTTATTTTGAGTTTATTTTTGTGTATGGTATAAGTTGGAGGTCTAGTTTCATTATTTTGCATGTATCTGTCTAATTTTCCCAGCACCATTTATTGAAGAGACTGTCTTGACTCCATTGTATATTCATGCACCTTTTGTCAATTATTAATTGAGCATAGTGGTTTGGGTCAATATCTGGATTCTCTATTCTATTCCATTAGTCTATTTCTCTGTTCTTGTGCTAGTACCAGGCTGTTTTGAGAACAATTGCTTTGTAATACAGCTTGAAATCTGGTCTTGAGATCCCACTTACTTTATTCTTCTTTTTCAGTATTGCTGCAGCTATTCGGGGTCTTTTTTTTATTCCAAATGAATTTTGGAGAGTTCTTTCTAGGTCTGTGAAATGTGCTGTTGGTATTTTAATGGAAATTGCATTGAACCTATAGATTGCTTTGGGTAATATGGGCACTTTAATTATGTTGACTCTTCCAATCCATGAACATGGTATGTTCTTCCATCTGTTAATGTCTTCCTCTATCTCTATTTTCTGTGTCCTGCAGTTTTCCACATATAGGTCTTTTGCCTCCTTTGTTAGGTTTAGTCCTAGGTATCTTAAATTTTTTGGTGTGATAGTTAATTGGATTGCTTTTTTAGTCTCTCTTTCTGTAAATTCACTACTGGTGTATAGAAATGCCAAGATTTCTTGGCGTTAAGTTTGTATCCTGCTACATTGCTGAATTCATGCATTAAGTCTACTAGTTTTTTTATGGAGTCTTTCAAATTTTTTTATATATAATATCATGGAATCTGCAAATAAGGACAGCTTTACTTCTTCTTTTCCAATTTGGATGCATTTATTTCTTCTCCTTGTCTAATTGCAATGGCTAATACTTCCAATGCTGCAAAACAGAGTGGTAAGAGTGGGCATCCCTGTCCTGTTTCTGTTCTTGGGGAAATGGTTTTAATTTTTGCCCATTGGGTATGTTAGCTGTGGATTTATCATATATAGCTTTTATGATGTTGAGATTATGATCCTTCTATTCCCACCTTGAGAGATTTTATCAAGAAAGAGTATTAACTTATCTCAAATGCTTTTTCTGCATCAATTATTATGACTATGTGATTTTTATCTCTCAATTTGTTTATGTTTTGAATCATGTTTATTGATTTGTGGATCTTGTACCATCCTTGAATTCCTGGGATAAATCCTACTTGGTCATGGAGTATGATCTTTCTGATGTATTGCTGGATCCAATTTGCTATAATTTTGTTGAGGATTTTGGGATCTATATTCATGAGGGATATTGGCCTGTAATTCTCTTTCATTGTGTTGTCTTTATCTGATTTTGATATTATGGTGATGCTGGCTTCTTAGAAGTAGCTTGGAAGTGTTCCTTCTTCTTGAATTTTTTGGAATAGTCTGAGGAGGATAGGTTTTAATTCTTCCTTGAAATGTTTGGTAAAACTCCCCTGTGAAACCATCTGTTTCCTGGAAGATTTTTGTTGACAGCTTCAATTTCTTCCATAGTTATTGGAATATTGAGATGTTTAGATTCTTCCTGATTGAGTTTTGGAAGGTTATATTTTTCTAGGAATATGTTCATTTCCTCCAGATTGTCCAGTTTGTTGGAATAGAGTTGTTTATAATATATTTTAACAATCCTTTGTATTTCTGTCGGGTCTGTTGTTACTTCACATCTTTAATTTCTGATTTTGTTTATTTGGATTCTCTGTATTTGGTTCTTGGTGAGCCTAGCTAGAGGTTCATCAATCTTGTTTATCCATTCAAAGAACCAGTTTTGGGGTTTGTTGGTCTTTTATATTTTTCTTGGTCTCTATGTTGTTTATCTCCACTGTGATTTTTATTATTTCCTTCCTTCTGCTCACTCTGGGTTTTTCTTATTGCTCTTTTTCTAACTCTTTGAATTGTAGGGTTAGGTAATTTATTACCATTGTTTCCTGTTTTTTGTTTGTTTTTTCAGTAGGCTTGTATAGCTATGAACTTTCCTCTCAAGACTGCTTTTACTGTGTCCTATAGATTTTGGATTGTTGTGTTTTCATTGTCATTTATTGCCATAATGTTTTTTTATTTCTTCATTGATGTCTCTGGTTACCCAGTCAATGTTTAATTGCATGCTGTTTAGTCTCCATGTGTTTGATTTCTTTAGATTGTTTTATTTTGTTGATTTCCAGTTTTATGCCACTGTGATCTGAGAAGATGCTTGATATGATTTCTATTTCTTGAATTTGAAGAGACTTTGCCTATGACCCAGCATATTGTCTATCTTTGAAAATGACCCATGTGCACTTGATAAAAATGTATATTCTGTGGCTTTGGGATGAAATGTTCTGAATATGTCAATTCCATCTGGTCTAGTGAGTTATTTAGGATTTATGTTTCTTGGCTGATTTTTTGTTTAGAGGATTTGTCTAATGGTGATAATAGGGCATTAAGGTCCCTACTATGATTATATTGCTGTCAATGTCTCCCTTGATATCCTCCAGTTTTTTTTTTTAAATCTATTTAGGTACTCCTATATTGGGTACGTATATGTTTACCAGAGTTATTTCTTCTTGTTTGATTGCTCCCGTTAGCATTATGAAGTGGCCTTCCTTATCTCTTATTATGTCCTTCACTTTGAGATCTAATTTGTCAGATATAATTATTTCTATCCAAGCTTTTTTTTCTTTTCTATTCACATGAAAAACCTCTTTCCATTCTTTCACCCTCAGTCTGTGTGCATCTTTTTTTCTGAGGTTGGTTTCTTGTAGATAGCATATATATGGGTCATCTTTTCTTATCCAATCTGTTACCCTATGATTTTTGATTGGCACATTTAATCCATTTACATTTAAAGTTATTATTGATAGGTACTTATTCGGCACCATTTTTATTCTTTACCACTGTGTTCCTACCTCACTTTCTATTTCTTCTCCTCCTCCTCCTCCACTTTCTCCTCTTTCTTCTTTTCCTTCTCCTTCTCCTTCTTCCTTTTAACAGTAGGCCCTTTAGCATTTCTTCTATTGCTGGTTTGGTGGTAATAAATTCCCTTAGTCCTTTTTTGTCTGTGAAGCTTCTGATTTAACCTTCAATTTTGATTAAAAGCCTTACAGGGTACATTATTCTTGGTTTCAGAACTTTTCTTTCCATGACTGTATATTTCATTCCATTCCCTTCTGTTCTGTTGTGTTTCTGTTGAGAAATCTGTTGCCAGTCTTATGGTGGTTACTTTGTAGGTAACTTTCTATCTCTCTCTGGCTGCTTTTAAGATTCTTACTTTGTCATTGGTGTTTGCCAATTTAATGATAATGTGCTTTGGCATCAGTCTTTTGGGGTTCATTTTTCTTGGGACTCTGTGAGTTTCTTGGATTTGTGTGTGTTTTTTCTTCCCTATATCAGGGAAGTTTTCTGTCATTATTTCTTCAAACAGGTTTTCTATTCCTGGCTCTGTTTCCTCTCCTTATGGAACCCCTCTTATGTGCATATTGTTTTGTTTTGTGTTGTCCCAAAGTTCCCTTAGGGTCTCCTCTGCTTTTTTTTTTCTAGAAGCTTCTCTACTTCGGTTTTTTTTTTCTTACCATATCTTCTAGCTCACTGATGTGGTCCTCTGCTTCTTCTACTCTACTCATGATGCTTTCTATTGAGTTCTTTACAGCAGTGATGCCATTTTTCATTTTTTCTTGATTCCTCTTCATTTCCTCTTACTTCTTACTCATATTGTTGAATTTGCCTTCAATTCTTTTCAGCCACCTTATGACCATTACTCTGAATTCTTTCTCTTTCAGGCTGCTTGCCTTCATTTTGTTTACTTCCTTTTCTCATAATTCCTACTTTTCTTTCATATGTGGACTGTTTCTCTCCCCATGGTCTCTCTTCTCTGGGTGTCAGGTTATGTAGTGCTCTCTCTCCTGCATTGATTTAAAGGCACAAAATACCACACAATCAGGTAGAATGCACAAGTCACTGAACAGAAATGTATTTGAAGTATTAATAACCAGAGATAAACATGACCCCCAGAGAGAGGCAAATTATGGTATAGGAGAGAAATAAGAAGAGAAACAAAAAAGAAAAAGAGAGTGCCAAAGTGAAATTGGGAAAAGGGAGAAAAAAATAAGAGAGAAAAGAAAGAGAATAAGAAAGAGAAGGGGAAAAAAACTATATATTTAGGGAGAAAACTCCAATAGAACAGCCACTAATCCCAACAAATGCCAGCAACAAGTACCTGAAATTAATATAAACTACAAACACTAATATCAAGCAAGGCACGAGAAAATGGAAGCAATAAAGAAACAAAAACCAAGCAAACACAAACACAAGACAAAATAAAAAGAAACAAACAGAATAAGCCTGACAATCTCCAAAAAGAGCATAAAAAATCAATATAACCAACATTCAAGCAAACAACAACAAAAGGACAGAGAGAAAAACAATTTTTTTTGTATAGTGAAGACAGAGAAGGGAGAGATGTGTATGGACTTAGACAGGGGATTGGAAGTTAGATATATAAGTAGGGTGAAATTTTAACAGAGGGTAAAAAGAAAGAATAGGTAAGTCTAAAGTAGGAAAAGGGTAAGAGAAACAGGGCCACAAAAGGGGAAAAGTTAGGAAGAGAGTGATGACATCAAGGTAGAGTTGGGATAGAATACAATGATACTGAAGGGAAGATGAAAGTAGAATGTAGAACACTAATCCCAAAGTAAAATAAAGAGAAAATAAAATGACACTCCTTTTTACCAAAAAGGTAAAGTAGTAGTAGTAGTAATCCTGATTGAAAATAAAAAAAAAATGTAATAATTAAAAAGGTAAAATCAAGTGAGAAAAAAAATCAGTTTCTCAAGTAAAAGATGAAAAAATAAAAATGAAAATAAAAAAATAAAAAATAGAATGTGTAGTAGTGAAGATCATTCACTTCCTCTATTGTTCTATTTGGCACGCCTGTTTCCTAGTCAGGACAGTATTGCACTTCCCTGCGTTTCACTGCTCCTCAGTATTTTAAGCCAGTCCTGATTTTTAAGGAGGCAGTGTGTCTTAATTTCTTTATCCCTTTATTTGTGATTACTCAAGAGGTAATTTGTGAGTCAGTCCCTGGGTGGCAGTGTTTCTGGATTGACCTCTGAGACTATTGGTCCTTTCTAGCTTGTGCTTTGCACCTGCTTTCCTTGTGGCACTCAATACCTGTTTGTGGGAGTGGTTTGCCCCAGAGCTGGTTCTCCGAAGGTCACTCCCTACTCTGATCACCAAGCTCCAGAAAAACAACTTTCCCCTGCAGTCTCCCAAGGTGTCCCCAACTGGGTGATCCTATGTATTGGGCTTAGCAGTCAGAAGCAGAGATCTGAAGAGGAAAGAGTGCAAGTCTGCACAGTCCCCTCCCCCCCACCCCCTTGTCCAAGCAGCTGGTACACTTTTACAACTCCCAGACTATCCTGTGTCAGATCAAAATGGTTTGCTTTTTAGAGATCTCATCTGTTAGCATATCTGAGGACCCCCTTCCACATTCATAGGTCACAGCAGTCCCAACAGCCATGGATTTCCTCCAGTCCTCCAACTTCTGCAGTGAGCATGCATTTCTCTGTCCTGTTGGAGCAGAGACCTCAACTTATTCCAGGAAAAATCTGACCTTTTCGTGTGGAGTGTAGATCTGCTCTGAATCTGGATGTTTGTGCCAATTGGAGACTGGTGTTCTGGGGCTTACAGCTGTTCCATGGGTGTCATAGTTTTAGAATTTCAGGCCTTCAATAACATCCACTTTCCCCTTCAAGATGGCACAGTCTCCTTGTCTGAGCTGGTGGCTCCAGGAGGAAAGCTTACAGCAGTAGGGGTTGCCAGGTCAGAAGAGCCCAGTCCAGCAGTCCCCCACCTTCTCCTGGAGTACAGCTGTCCCTTAACTTGCCAGTAAAAACTCCCGGTGTGACCCTCAGCTGTTCTCCCTGTCTGCTCTGGGACAAGGCTTGGGACATGTCCATCTAGTCAGCTGCCATTTTTCTTTCTCCAGATTTATCAAATTTTTTTTTTATCCTTTCAAAGAACCAGATCTTGGTTTCATTGCTTTTTATTTTTATTTTGTTTGTCTCTTAAGTTATTTAATTCTGCTCTAGTCTTTATTATTTCCTTCCTTCTAATCACTCTGGGATTTTCTTTTTGTTTATTCTTTTTCTTTAAGTTATAGAGATATATAACTTATTGCTGAATTTTCTTAGCTTTTTTTTTAGGTTTGGGTTTGTAAATATGTATTAGGTACATATTTGCCTATCAATCTCTAGTAGTGCTATGAATTTCTTTCTCAGGATTGCTTTGCTGTGTCCCAGAGATTTGGAGTTGTTGTATATTCATTTTCATTTGTTTCCAGGAAGTGTTTTATTTATTTCTTGATCTCATTGGTAACCCATTCATTGTTTAATAAAATGCTATTTAGCCTCCATGTGTTTGAATGTTTTTGGTTGTTTTTACTGTAGTTGATTTCTAATTCCTTTCCACTGTGATCTGAGAAGATGCTTGATGTGCTTTCAATCTTCTTGAACTTGTACAGACTTGTTTTGCATCCTAACATGTGATCTGTCTTTGTGAATGATCCATGTGCATGTGAGAATAATGTATATTATGCTGTGTTGGGTGATATGTTCTATAAATGTCACTTAAATCTCTTTGATCCAGTGTGTCCTGTAGAGTCTCTGTTTCCTTGTTTAGTTTTTGTCTGGAAGATCTATCCAGTGATGACCGATTGGCATTAAATTTCCATTCTATGACTGTATTTTTGTTGATGTCTCTATTTAAGTCCACTAAAAGTTTTTTTTTTAATTAAATATATGTTTAGGTGCTCCTATGTTGGATGCATATATGTTTACCAGGGTCATATCCTCTTGTTGGATCAATCCTTTAGTATTATGTAGTGACCTTTGTTTTCTCTTGTGATGGTCTTCATTTTGAAATCTATTTTGTCAGATATGAGTATTGCTACTTCATCTTTTTTTTCTTTTCCATTTGCAAGGAAATTTTTTCCCATCCCTTCACTCTCATTCTGTGTGTGCCTTTTGTTCTGAGGTGGGTCTTTTGAAGAGAGCATGTAGTTTGGTCATGTTTTTATATCCATTTAGCTACCCTATGCCTTTTGTATGGAACATTTAATTTATTTACCTTGAATTATTATTTAGAGTTATTATTGATAGGTACTTATTTATTGCTATTTAAATTCTATATACCTAGGTTTCTCTCTGTTTCTTCTTATTACAGCAGTCCCTTTAGCATTTCTTGTAATGTTGGCTTGGTGGTAATGTACTCCTTTAGGCCTTTCTTTTTTTTTTTTTTTGTATGGGAAGCTCTTTATTTGACCATCTATTTTGAATGATAGCTTTGTGGATATAGTAATATTGGTCTCAGGTCCTTGCTCTCCATTACCTTGAGTACTTCATTTCATTCCCTCCTGGCCTGTAGAATTTCTGATGAGAAATCAGGTGTCAGCCTTATGGGAGTGCCTTTGTAGGTAACAGTTGTTTTTTATTTTTTTCTCTTGTTGCCTTTAATATTCTCTCTTTGTCTTTAATTTTTGGCATTTTGATTATGATTATCTGGGCATGGTCCTGTTTGGGTTCTTCTTGCTTGAGGTTCTTTGTGTCTTCTGAACTTGTGTTACTTTTTCCTTTACCAGATTAGGAAAGTTTTCTGCCATTATTTCTTCAATCATATTCTCTATTCCTTTCTCCCTTTCTGCCTCTTCTAGTACACTTGCTATTCAAATATGGTTACATTTCACATTGTCCCACAGCTCCCTTAAGCTTTCCTCCTGTTTTTTAAATTTTTTTATTTCTTTTTGGTTCTCTGATTGATTTTTTTCAAACCTGTCTTATAATTCACTGATTTGATACTCAGCTTCACCTAACCCACTATGTATTCTTTCTGATGTATTCTTTATTTGTGTTATGCCATTCTTTATTTCTGACTGTTCTGTTTTCATTTTTACTGTATCTTTTTTTTTATTCTGTTGGGCATCTTTATCATTATTACTCTGTACTCTGTTTCAGATAAATTTTTTATCTCTGCTTTATTTATATCTTCTTTTGGAGAATTCACTTGTTCTTTTATTTGGGTGTTGTTTCTTTGTCTCCTTATTTTGTCTAGCTGTTTGGGTTTGTGAATATGTATTAGGTACATATTCGCCTATCAATCTCTAGTACAGGACATTGTCAAATGGTATTTCTGACTAAGTAGATCAGGCAAAGACTCAAAGCCTCCAGAGACCCCTCTGCTCATAAACTGATAGGATTATGATTTGAATTGTCCCCAGGCAATGATCCTCAGATGTGAGGAGGGTTTTTTCATCAGGGTGGGTCCATTGCTTATGCTTGGAGGCTAATTTTTATTTTAATTCTCTTAAGTGTCCTCAGAGCAAGGTGTTTTCCAATAGTCTTCCTGCTAGGCAAGGCAAATATCTATGTGGGAAAGACGCCCTCAGTTGTGTGAGGGAATGAATCAGCACAGAAACCTGGGGGTATCTGCCTTCTAAGCTCTAACCCACAAGTCCCCAGTCCTGGCTTCTACTCACATAGTTCCAGTCCACTCTGCTCTCCCTCTACCAGAGCACAAGATGGGTTGGCCCCACAGGGAATTTTGTGTGTTGGGTCTTTAAAAGAGTGCCTGAATTTCTAGCTGTCTCTCCCTGGAAGATAAGAACCCTGCTGCTTTTCACAGCCAGGTATTGTGTGGGCACCCTTATCAGTCATGGTGCTCTCTGCTGGGGGGCCCAAAGATTATATCATGTTTTCAGAAACTATACACTGAGTAGCCAGATTATTATGATCTCTGAACGCATAATAATCTGGCCACTCAGTGTATAACCTATATAATAAAAGGCTAATATGCAAATTGTCCCCTTGACTAATAGTTTGACCAGCAGGCAGGCTGGCCAGCTGCTCATGTCCCCTCCCCCTGGACAGGCTGGCTGGACAGATCATAATAATCTGGCCACTCAGTGTATATGTGTATATATATATACATGCAAATCTACATACATGGACAATTTAAGAGTGATTTCTAATTATTGACACTCCAAAGAATAGATGATTCTATAAAATGGGTGTGCATTATATATAAACATCCTATCCCATAAAATTTGATTGACAAGAAAAGCAATCCTATATAATAAAAGCCTAATATGCAAATTGACTAAACAGCAAAACAACCAGCAGAACGACTGGTCACTATGACATGCACTGACCACCAGGGGGCAAACACTCAATGCAGGAGCTGCCACCTGGTGGACAGTGCACTCCCACAGGGGGAGCACCGCTCAGCCAGAAGCCAGGCTCACAGCTGGTGAGTGCAGTGGTGGTGGTGGTATTTTCTGTACAGTGCTAAGGAGCAGTGAGCAGTGGGTGATAAGGAGCAACAGGTCCCGGACTAAGCCAGCAGGTGGACATCCCTCAGTGGCCTCAGACTCTGAGAGGGCACAAGCCAGTGCACAATCAGAGATGGGATGCAGGAGGTTGGTCAGCCAGGGAGGGACTGTGGGAGGGCTCCAGGGCATGATCAGCCCATCTTGCTCAGTCCCAACTGGCTGGACTCCAGCAGCAAGCTAATGTACCGGTCAGAGCATCTATCCCCTAGTGGTCAGTGCACGTTATAGTGAATGGTTTACTGGTTGACTGTCTGCCCCCTGATGGTTAGTACACATCATAGTGACTGGATGAATAGTCAACTGCCCCTGGTGGTCAGTGCATGTCATAACAAGTGGTTGAGCAACCTTAGCATATCATTAGCATATTACACTTCGGTTGAATGGATGACTGGACACTTAGCATATTAGGTTTTTGTTATATAGAATTTATTTATTTATTTTTATTTTTGACAGTATTACAGATGTTTCTGATTCTAGTTTGGGATATTAAAATTAAGCTGCTATGAATATTCTCATAGATAGACAGACAGACTTGACAAACATAGAGATGTATTTCTGTTATATACCTGAGAATGAAATGTTGGATTATAATAATTATACACTTTCACATTTAATATATAATGTCAAACTATTTTCAATGAATTACATTTCCAACAGTTAGTTGTGAGTGTTCAAGCGTTCCGCCTGACTTCTGCCCTCCTGCAACTCCACCAATTTCCTTGCACTTCTCCCTTTTCACAGGCCAAACTCCCCCCGTATGAGTTTCAGCTGGACCTGGGGTTTAGTGCAGTTTTAATTTATTTTATTTTTTAACATACTTTTTATTGATTTTTTACAGAGAAGGAGAGGGATAGAGAGTTAGAAACATTGATGAGAGAGAAACATCAACTAGCTGCCCCCTGCACACCCCCTACTGGGGATGTGCCCACAACCAAGGTACATGCCCTTGACTGGAATCGAACCTGGGACCTTTCAGTTCACAGGCCAATGCTCTATCCACTGAGCCAAGCCAGTTTTGGCTGCAGTTTTAATTTAAAGTTCCCCAATTACTACTGAGGTTGAAAATTTTTTATATTATTCTTGAACTTTTTAATATCTTCTTTTTAAAAAGTTTTTTTGCCAATTTTGTTATATAAAATTTGTTTTCTCATTCTGTAATACTTAAAATTAAAAAAAAAACTATAGGGAAAAATATTGAGAAACCTAATATTCTCAATATTATAAAGGTATGTTCTTTCTAAATTGATATATAGATTTTACCCAATGTTGATCATATTCCAAGCAGGATTTATGTGTCAATTTTAAAAGATGAGTGTAAAGTGAATATATAAATACAAAAGGGCCTCTAGCCGTTTATAATTTCATTTAAATGAACCAAATCCAAATCTGAGCTCTCAAACAGGCATTCTGAAAATTCTATTTTTGTCATTCATGAGAATCACCCTAGGGAATGGTGATAAATGAGTGGACCTAACTGGTGACTTTCAGGCAGGGAAAGTCTTTAATCTTACGTCCATTAAAATATCCACTGATACAGTCACCATTCCAACCCAAGTCATCTCATGACGCCAAGTACCTTTAACAGTCTTGGTATGAAATAGATGGCTTATACAGAGACAAAGTTGAAGAGACTGTATGAAAGGAATATCTTTAAAAATGTGGGCAGAATTGAAAGAATTGACAATGAATGGTAAAGCACCCAGGGACTAGCATGAGTTAATAGCCTTTACCGCTGCTAAACCTAAAGAGACAGAGCAAAGAAAGCTGCTATCTTAAAGTGATGAAAGTTTATCCTTGTGCAGGGGCGACTGGAGAGCAATTGCGATCATAAGTATCTAAAAAATGCAGTTACTCTCAAATCATGGCCAGCTCTGCTCCAGAGTTTGCACAAGACTGATACCTTAGTTTCTGTATGCATTCATCTATTTTTCTGCCATCTGTATAAACAAAAAATGGATAATATATTAGCATGCAACAAAAATGTCACTAAAAATACAAAAGGAAAATGTAAAGTGCATAGTCTTTGATTTGATATTATAACAGTGTAAGTTAATAACACTATTAAAATTCAATTTGATTAATTTACAATATGTTATATAAGAAGTCAAGATTACAAACCCAGGTTTGTGGAGGAAAAATAATTCCATGAGAAAATGCATAGGAAATGGTCCAGGTTTTCCCTAGAGGTTCAATTTTTGTCTTTGCTTTTATCTTCATTTTTACAAAAGGTAAATTAATTCAAGCTTTCAACCATGAATGTTACAAAAATAAAAAATGCTCTAAGGAAAGTAGGAAATAAGAGATAAATGAAGAAATAAATGAGTTAGAAAGAAGAGACACTAAATTTAAAAGCTAGCTATTTGTAATAAAGTAATAAAATAGACTAATCTCTTATAAATTGATTCAGGAAAAAGAGGAGAAAAGCAAATATACTAGTTTGCAATTTAAACCCAGAAAGAAAATATTAAGCACAAGCACAAGAGCTATAGAAAGCAAAAGTGGAATCTATACTGAACTATATGATGATTATAAAAATTCAATGACATTGTATTCTATTCAATGTAAAATAATAAATCATAAAAATAATGCAATGGGAAAATATGTATACGTGTTAACACATTAATAAAAAAAAGAGTAAAAAAATAAACACAATGGAATATAGAGGATTGTAATTAGTAACCAAGACAACTTAAAACATTGTAAATGATAAAACCTGCCAGAAAGGCTTCTGAGTATAACGGAACCAATGTAATGAGGAGCCTCCCAATTCTACAAATCTATCCACAAACCTAATTTTTAAAAGCACTTGAAAACATTAGCTCTACATGCTCTTAAAGGAATCCTATAAGCTTCCTTTTGAAAGACTACTTTGTAGTAGTTTCTTAGATAAAGCTCATTTTGACTTCTTCCTTCCTAGGGTCTCCTCTCCCTTGGCCTACTCCTCTGCAACACATTCTCTGGTTCTAAGCTAGCAACCTAATTTGACCCCGTGCCTCAGTTTCCTCTATCCTGACTTCCAACTTGCTATCATACTCACATGCCATTCACAGTTCAGCTCTGTAATGCTGACACCACATTTATGTTCCGATTTGCATTCTCAGTGCCGGCTTTTTGAGCATGACGATTTCCCTGCCATCAACAATATATTTTTGCAAACCACTTATTAAACAGGACTTTTAAGTGCAGCGGTAACTTTATTATAATACTTGCTGAGAGCAAAGCTTATGTATAATAAAGGTGGCTGTGATTTCAAAAAGCAAATAAAGAAGATAGTACAGAATTCTGTGACACGGGATGAACGTCTCTATCAAGTGGTTATGCTTGTCTACACACCAGGATGAGAATAAATTTTATTGCCGAGGAGGGGGAGAATGCCCCCTCTATCCTCCTTTATTTCTTACGGCTGTACTAATAATAACTAATAAAAAAGATACAAGACTAGATTAACAGGAGGCACAACAATTTCATATGTGTACATGGGAGAATCATAATATGATGCTCAGATTCTGAAATGAGGCTCAAAGAAATGATCGAACTAAGCGCCTTTCAACTTTTTATGCTCTTTAGAAAAACAAAAAACAAAGCACACACACAAACCAAAAATAACAGCAACACTAAATTTGAGAGAAATTGACAGAACAGAGAAAAATCAGTGATCCTCAGAAAGGTTTCTAAGCCAAGTTTGGGTATTCATTAGTGAGGAATCGAAACAAAGTTTGGGCTTGAGTATTACCTTACAAGGCTTGTTTATGTAGGTTTCCCACTCTGCATTCTTTTAACTGTTGGAATAAGGCGGTCTCTCAGCCCTCAGAAGCAGGGAGAGCATCATATCTCCTGCTTTCAGGAGACAGAGAGGTCAGGGTTTTTCTTCTTGAAAGGGTAGTTTCTTAAGGAACTTTAATTCAAAATACACCCTTTTGAGATATCTGGCTGTGTGTGTGGCTGCGGGGGAGGGGTGAGATGACTGGGCTCCAACAGAATCTACAGCTTCCATTTATTTGGGACTGAAGTTTATAGAGCAAATCACAGAAAATATGAAGACATCTCTCATATTGCCACTCTATCATTCTTTGCCCTTCTCCACCCTTGATTGTGAGCAGTCTCCTTCACCAGGCATTCTGAATTCAGTAATATAGCATTTAAGCCCATCTTCACTCAAATAAAAGGAAATATTTACTGAGTCATTTAAACTTGTTTATTTTTTATTATTGTCTATGACAAAGTGGCAATTATTTTATAAAATTGTTTTATATTTTTTCTTCTTGTCTCATTCATTAGTTTATTTATATATTTATTTAAATAATTCTTTATTGTTGAAAGTATTACTTATATGTACCCTCTTTTACCCATTGACCTCCTCCAGCTGCCCGGATCCCCTCAACAACCACCCCCCACCACCCCAGGCCTTCAGCATCCTATAGTCTGTATCCATGGATTATTCACATATACATACAAGGTTTTAATTACCTCCCTCCCCTGCCTTCCCTCTGAGGTTCTGCACTCTGTTCCATGCTTCCATGGCTCTGGATCCACTGTGTTCATCCGTTTATTTTATTACTTAGATTCCACATACGAGTGAGAGCATGTGATACTTGTCTTTCTCTGGCTGACTTATTTCATTTAGCATGATATTCTCCAGGTCTCTCCATGCTGTCTCAAAAGGTAAGATAATCTTTTTTAACTGTTGCAGAGTATTCCATGGTATAAATGGACCACAGCTTTTTTATCCACTCATCTACTGCTCGGTGCTAGAGCTGTTTCCAGAGCTTAGCTATTATAAATTGTGCTGCTATGAACATAGGGGTACATACATTCTTTCTGATTGGTGCTTTGGGTTTCTTAGGATATATTCCTAGAAGTGGGATAACTGGGTCACAAGGCAGTTCCATACTTAATTTTTGGAGAAATGCCATACTGTTTTCCATAATGGCTGCACCAGTCTGCATGCTCACCATCAGTGTAGTAGAGTTCTCTTTTCTCCACATCCTTGCCAGCACTTGTCATTTGTTAATTTGTTGATGGTAGCTATTCTGACAGGTGTGAGATGGTACCTCATGTTGTTTTGATTTGTGTCTCTCTGGTGATCAGTGACTGACATTTTTTCATATGTTTCTTGGCCATCTGTATGTCCTCTTTGGAGAAGTGTCAGTTTAGGTCTTTTGCCCATTTTTAATCCGATTATCTTCCTTTTGTTAAGTTATATGAGATCCTTATATATTTGGAAATTAATCCCTTATCAGATATATCATTGGCAAATATGTTCTCTCACACAGTGGGGTCTGTTTTCACTTTTTTTTCTTTTCATTTTTTTTGATAGTTTATCTTGTTCTGCAGAAACTTTTTATTTTTATATAGTCCCATTTGTTTATTTTCTCTTTAGTTTCCTTTGCCCTAGGAGATTTATTGGTAAACATATTGCTACAAAAGATGTCTCAGATTTTACTGTCTATAGTTTCTGCTAAGAATTTTATGGTTTTATGACTTACATTTAAGTCTTTTATCCATTTTGAGTGTATTATTTTGTATGGTGTAAGTTGGTGGTCTAGTTTCATTTTTTTGCATGTACCTGTCTAGTTTTCCCAACACCATTCTTGAAGTGACTGTCTTGATTCCATTGTATGTTCTTGCCTCCTTTGTCAAATATTAATTGAGCATAAAGGCTTGGATCAATTTTTGTGGTCTCTGTTCTGTTCGACTGATTTATATGTCTTTTCTTGTGTCAGTACCACCATGATGTTTTGATTACAGTGGCTTTGTAGTATAACTTGATATGTGGTATAGTGATCCTTCCAACTTGTTCTTGTTATTCAAGATTGCTGCAGCTATTCAGGGTCTTTTCTGTTCCATGTAAATTTTTGAAGTGTTTGTTTCAGATCTGTGAAATATGCCATTGGTATTTTAATAGGATTTACTTTGAATCTATAGATTGCTTTTTGTAGTATGGACATTTTAATAATGTTGATTCTACCAATCCATGAACACAGTGTATTTTACCACTTGCTAATATCTTTTTTTCTGAATGTCATAGTTTTCTGAGTACAGGTCTTTTGCCTCCTTGGTTAAGTTTATTCCTCGATATCTTAATGTTCTTGTTGCAGTGGTAAATGAGATTTTAAAAAAATTCTCTTTCTGATAATTCATTATTGGTGTATAAATCTGCCATTGATTTATCTGTGTTAATTCTGTATCCTGCTACATTACTGAATTCATTTATTAAATCTAGTAGTTTTTTTGGTGGAATCTTTATGGTTTTCTATGGAAAATATCACATCATCTGAAAATAATGACAATTTTACTTCTTCCTTTCCAATTTGGATGTTTTATATTTTTTCTTCTTGTCTCATTTCTCTGGCTAGGACTTCTAGTACTCTGTTGAAGAAGAGTGGTGAAAGCAGAGATCCCTGAATTATTCCTGTTCTTAGGGGAAAAGATTTTAGTTTTTGTCCATTGAGTCTGATGTAGGCTATTGGTTTGTCATATATAGCCTTTATTATGTTGAGATATGATCCTTCTGTTCCCACTTTACTGAGAGTTTTTATAAAAAAAAGAGTGTTGGATTTTTGTAGAATGCTTTTTCTATGTCAGTTGTCTGTGGTGTTTTAAACTGCCTTCTATATGCACTATATTACATGTCTTCTACTCAATGGCTGATCCTGACTTCTAAGATTTCCATGTTTATACACTATGAATCTCAATGTGTTTTTTTTATTACACTTATTGGGGTGAATCTTGCTAATGATAACATTATATAAGCTTCAGGTATACAGCTTTATACTTTATTGTGTGCCCACCACCTAAACTCAATCCCCTTTTGAATTAATGAAATGTACTCACCATTATTGAATGTTGCAATATATCCTGGGCATATGCCAGGACTTCACTGATTTAATATTAGCTGACACAGTTGTAGATCTCATAATTATGTTCAGTATAACACCCTCATCAATTGTCTATGACAAAGTGGCAATTATTTTACCAAGTAATTCCAATGTATAATGTGAGATTGCACCAAGCAAATAAGATTATTGTTATACATTATTAAAACCACAAATCCAAAATGAGTAGTTAAAAAACTTAGTGTAAAAATTCAAATGTCAGCTATGTTCCAGTATTCATTTAATCTCATCATTGAAAATTGTCACTGAATTAGACTGAATGGTTGTCAAATTTCACTGATCTAAAAAAAAATGATGTAGTGTTCATTCTTCTTGGCGTATGATCTTAGATAAAGAGGATTTTACAGTGTTCTTGAAAACTAGTATTTTATGTGTCCTTTAAGTATTCAGAAACTGTCAAACCTCAGAAGAAAGGAAGCGGAGGGAAGGGATAAGGGGGAGATATCAACCAAAGGACTTGTATGCATGCATATAAGCCTAAGCAATGGACATAGACAACAGGGGGGTGAGGGCGTGAGTGGAATGGTGGGGGGGGGGACAACTGGGGAATAAGGACACATATGTAATACCTTAATAAAGAAATTAAAAAAACAAAGATATTCACACTCAGAAAGAAACTAATGTTTTAGTTGTAAAACTACAAGTTGTATTTTAAAGATGCTATTAAGTGATTATGGTTGTATGATAAAATAATCTTATTTATTTATAAAGTAATATTTTTCACAATATTTTGAAAACTGTGAAAATGATATTAAAAATTTTAAAAATAATGAGAAACTTAAAGCTATATCATACATATTTTGGAGTATGTCAGAACTTTATAATATTTTTGACCAAATATAAACTGTTTACATTTATTACTCACAAAATCTAGTGTTTGAATATAAATTCCAAAATTTTAAGTGAATTTATGTTAGACAAATATTATTTCTTACTATAAATGTAATGTCTGTGTCTTATATATACTAATTCCAAGGATCCCACAAAAAAGTGTATCCTTTTAACCCTGTCACTTACTAACTGCAGGATATTTGTGACATTATTCCATGACTTTGCTTCCAGTTCACGAACTGTGAAATGTACTAATAGAAATCAGTACTAAATGTACTTGTTAAAAGTAAGTACTTATTAGAAATAAGAACTAAATGTACTTACTTCAAAATATTCTTAACATATATACAAGCATATCATATAATCTTTAAATTCCCATTAGAATTATTACTCTTAAAATTAAGCTAGTTCTCATTTAAAATGATTTCATAAGGTCAATTGTTTATCCATCCCCAACGCCAGTGCATTCCTTGCATCAAGGGAAAATTGTATGTTTTTCCTTGTATATTCAACTAAAAATTGAGGTACCCATCTACACTAATACAAGATAAATATGCAAATTGACCATCAATTCGCAATATCCACCTGCCAATCAGGAGTAGGTATGCAAATTAACCCCTTAAAGCTGACAGTGGCCCCGGCCCCCCCAGCCACTCTGGGCCTCTGGGCAGCGTGCACGCAGGCACAGAGCAGCTGGGTGGGGTGAGATGCTTGCTATGAGAGGGAGGGTAGGAGTGGAGGGAGCTACAAGAGTGGTGCTCTGGCTGGAACAAAGACAGAAGGCAGCAGCCAGAGTGAAGGCCTGGGGCCTGGGTGCCGGAGAAAAAAAGGTGCCAGCACCCAGGAAAAGAAAGGCCTATTGCACGAATCTTTGTGCAACGGGCCTCTAGTTATCTTATAATTTGTACACATGGATATTTTTGGATATAATAATAATATGGCTATAAGCCATATTATAATTTATTTTTTCTTATTATAATTAATGTTAGTCATATATCTTAATTTATTTTTTTGTTTTGCTAGTGCCAAATTGCTTTTTCTTGATATCAGTGTACATGGCTCAAGATTAGAAAACTGTGGCTATATAGGGTTCTTGTTGTCATTAAAATGGCATTCTATATTGTTAGGTATAAGATATTTGTACATATTCTTATACTTATAAAAATTGTATTTACAAAAATTCAAGTAAATAAAATATTGAAATTTATATAATTTTAATGTTATTCTATGTTGTGAAAATATTGAGGACAGTGCCTATTTTCTCAAATAATGCCCTCTAGTATATAATATCCCACCTAAGAAATTTTGCTTAGTTTAATTATGAGCTACTTTACCAAAAATTTTATTTCTGTATTTTATGTTCTATAAGAATACTGCTTTAAAACTTCTATATTGATATATTAGTTTTAATTTTCTTTTACCTCTAACATTAACATTTTCTTAACATTATAAATTTTTACAATTAACCACTTCAAATCTTTGTTGTTAAAGAGGCTGTGTATAAGGAAGTAAAAACACAGTTACATTAAAAAGAATTACTTTGTGATAGGTGATTATGAACATAAACACATCCAAAATATAAAGAAATTTTAACTTATTTCACCAGAATAAGCAATTGGGTAAAGCAATCCATTTTTTACTCTATGTCTGTCTTTAACACTTACTATGTGGTATATAGTGGATGGTCAAAAATATTTAATGAATGACTTAATATTTAAAGCTTAATCATTGAAGGTAGGGATCATATCTTCATAGTGAGTACACAGAACTATATTTTTATGTATTCTAAGTCTATGATTTTTAAAAGGTATTTTCCAATATAAAGGTCTATATTTGCATAAAATAAAAAATAATCTGTGGAACATGAGAATATGATAGGGAATAAAGAAAACTTGCCAGTGTAAAGCTGGTCCACAATGGCCAATGCACCCTACCCTTTAGTTGTATATATTGAACTATTCAACATTTAATAATTAAAGATTTAATACATATATCACTCAATGAAAAAAAAACCAGTATGATTTATGCCCACAAGTCTTAACATTTTATATATTTCTTAAACACAATTATAAAAGCACATGCTGTAGGGCAGTAAAACTACTTTACTTTTCCTACATTTCTGATCTTTTAAATGCATTATATTTGGGAGGATTACATAAATACTTGAGGAGTGTTGTTTCAATATAGAGAAGTCTCTTTAGCTTGACTACACAATGGCAGATGGTTTATAAAATGTACTTACATTTCAAAAGAGAATCCTATTTGTTTAGAATGTTGGAAGGAAATACTCAGTTATAAACTATTTAAGAGAAAGAAATGTATGGGTATGAAAGAACCAAATAAATAGAAAGTAGAGTATTTGCATGAGGCCTAAGTATCAGGACAGATCTTTATATAATAAACTAGAGGCCAGGTACACAAAATTTATTCACAGGTAGTTTCCCTAGGCCTGGCCTGTGAACAGGGCCGATCAGGGCCTTCTGGATGCTGGCTGGGGCTATCCTTCCATCTGCAAGCCAGGGCCTTCCTTTGTTCCATGCTGCCCCTTAATGGACAGCACACATCATAGAGAGCGATCGAACTCTTGGTCTCCTGGTTGAACTCTTGAGGGGACACTTTGCATATTAGCCTTTTATATATATAGGTTGCCATGCATGGTATTTCCCCCCTTTTAGCTATTGTTTAAAATTGTACATAAGGAAATCCATGCACACTTTTAAAGATGATATTTATGGTTCTTTTCATAATTTTGGCATTCTATAAATAAAGATATTTCATAAGATTTACTTTGCATCATTTTTCACTTATTTAAACTCACATATCATGACTGGTGAGTAAAAAGCTGGCTTACCATTATCCCTATATCTTCTTTCATTTAAACAATTCTCAGATTATATTCTACATATTAAGGAAAAAAAGTGATTCCTCCTTAGGATAATTGATTTTAAAATATGAAGTGATCCTGAAGAATCACATCCTCTGAAACAAATGTGTGGAACATTCTACCCTTAACCTAATTGTAGTTGGCTGAATGATATAGGAAGTGTTTTCACTCTGAAATGTTATTCTCAGTGGTTGTCTAAAAAGAAACAAGTAGAAAATACCACTTATTGGAAAGCTGATAGTTCCTTATTGAATGAGATATCCTTTCCACAACATCCAAGTTAGAACTGCAAATGCGGCAGTGGAGTAAGTGGATGTAACACTCACATCCTCCTAGGACCAAACTGGAATTAAAACTAAATTATAGGTCAACCTGAATAACAAACTGAAGACTAGCTGTAGTTGAAAAATAAAAATAAATAGGTAAAGGAAAACAACTGGGAAATAAGAATAACAATTTATGGGGAATTAGACAATTTTCTAGCATGTTAGAAATGCTCCATCTAGACTGGAATGAATATTTGTTACACAAGCATATACATTTTTCAAACCCTACCTAATATATAGTTAAAGTTGTCTTCTACAGAGATTTGAAATATATGTTAATTTTACCTCAATAAAAAGAAAATTGTCTCTTTGCAAAACAAAACAAAACCTGGAATAAAACAAACATTTCTCTCTTGAACAAGCAATGGAAGATAATTAATTGCTCTTCATAGTCCAATAGTTATTAAGTTAATTTAGGTAATAGAGCACCAGTAGGCAACAGTATTCTCTGAAATACTTATGTCCTATATAATAAAATATCCTAATATGCAAATCAACTGAATGGCAGATCAGTTGAATGACTCGTCGCTGTGATGCACACTGACAACTGGGGAGCAGATGCTCAATGCAGGAGCTGTTTTCTAGTGGTCAGTGCACTCCCACTGGGGAAGTGTTGCTCAGCCAGAAGTTGGGCTCACAGCTGGCAAGTGCAGCAGCAGTAGTGGGAGTCTCTCCTGCCTTCCTGGAAGTACCAAGGAGTAGGGAGCCAAATGGTAAAAAGTAGCGAGCAGGTGGGTGTTTAGGAGCTAGGGGTCCTGGACTAGGAGAGGGATGTCTGACTGCCAGCTTAGGCCTGAACTCCGAGCCGGCAGGTGGACATTCCCCTAGGGGTCCCAGATTGCACGAGGCCACAGGCCAGTCTGAGGTCCCCCGCCCACCCTAATGCACAAATTTCATGCACTGGGCTTCTATTATTGATTATAAATTATTAAATATATATTTTTGTACAAAATCAGATATTTTAGTCTAAGTACTAGGGTGGGAACAGAATTCTGTTCAATTTGTGTCCTCACACCTATAAAATCAATAACAATAGACTATTCAAAAACCAGTTCATTAGATTTCCTAGGTACATGTCTGCATCCTGCTCTTCCTGATTCAAGGGATGTTTTCCTGAGTTCATACTGAAATATTCTGCTGGAGCCACAATAAGTTTCCATTATGTCAAGGCAAATGGTGAGAATTTTCTATCTTCAAAAATCACCTGAGAATAAAGCATCTTCCACAAATAATAATATAAAACTCCTAGCCGGAATCTAATTTTACTTCATGAGCAAAGTCTTAGGCCTGTTTGTAGGAACTCCAAAAACCAATCTTCATGTGTAGATGAACTTGTTTCTGCAAAAATTCAATGCAGCTATTTAATTTTCGCATACAATATCAATTTTCACACCTATTCATTTGGTATCAGATACTTTCATTCTGAAGACAGGAAAACATAACTTTGGCAATCCTTAATGACCTCAGTCTTGAATTTCTTGCTATCTAGTGTTTGTCACAATACTGATACACACACACAGACACACAGACACACACACACACACACACACACACACACACTTTCTCACACTGAGTCAATTTATTAACATATTGGTATATGTCATATAAATATGTTTTTGTTTTGCTTACTAGACAGACTTAATTATTCATTTAACACAGGTATTAACATATTCTAGTTTTCGTTTGCTCTTTTCCCAGTTATTTAGAAATTAGAATCCTTAAAAGACAGAATTTCAGAGCACATATTATAAAAACATATAAAATAAAAGAGAGGAGCCATTGTGCAGTATGGTAATGATTATTTAAGGGTAGCTAGTAATAATTTTTAAAAATATATCACTCATAGTTATATGGTAAAAAATATGGCTTTATAGCAGCTCTAAGTGTATAAGAATTTAGAGTTAAAATGGGTTATACTGTCAATAAGAGGCATTCAGTAGTTATGTAAAGAGCATGAACAATCCCCTTCAAGCATGACAGAATAAAACTCCCCCTTCTTAATGAATATTAATGTTATTAATATTTCTGTCTACATGATGCTGTCCAATATTTTTTAATTTAGAGAGAGCTTATTAAGATACTTCAAGAAGAATTCTTTAGATTTAATTAAGGAATTGCCTCTCACATCTAGACCTGCTTTTAAATCTTATGGAAGCTTTCTGTATCTTTTTTTAAATTTATTGTTTAAGTTATTACAAATAGTAGTATATATGTCTCCTTTTTTTTTGCCCCATTGACCTCCCCCTGGCCTCCCCTACTCCCTGGTACTCATGCCCCTCCGCCCCCAGTGTCTTGCATCTATTGGTTGTGCTTATATGCATGTATTCAAGTCCTTTGGTTGCTTTTTTAGCCCCCCCCACCCAACCCTCCCTTACCTTCCCCCTGTAGTCTGACTGTCTATTCGATGCTTCTTTGCCTCTATAGATTTTTGTTCAACAGTTTATAATGTTCTTTATATATCTTTGAAACCCCATTTCCCTCTTGTAAAATGTATATAAACTAGTAAGTAGCTCACACTTTTAGTGTGATGATGATGTGGTTAGACTGGAAGCTATATTCAGAGAGAACTCTATAGCCTTGATTATTTTAAAGATAGAAATAAAATAATTAACTCTATTTAAGAGATTATTAAAAAACAACAATGAATAGTGGATTCAAAATATAATTTAAAAATAGGCTGAATACATTCAAAAGCTGGCTCTTTGAATAGATCAACAGAAATAGATAAACCTCTTTTAATCACAACAAAAATATGAAGAGAATGAGAATGGAAAATACAGGTTAGTAATGAGAAGTGATGTAAAACCACAAATACAGAAAAAATTAAGAAAATACTGTAAGCAATTCTGTAGTAAATCCAGGACATGGATAATATCCTACTATAATGCAAATTACTAAAATTGATGTATGAATAGCAGAAAATTAAACTAGAGTAATTACTTCCAGAACACATTGGTAAGTTATTAGAGATCTACCACTGAAAAATATACCAGTATTCTTCACAAATGAATTTAACCTCATCTATCTAGAATAAATATTTCCCATATTTTAAGCTACTAGGATTTAAGAGGATATAAAAAGATAAAACTTTGCAATTCTTTTTGTGATGTCAGAATAACCTTACTAACAGCAGTTCAATAAGTACAAAATGAAATATTAAATATGTAAGACAATCTCACTTTTTAATATAAATTAAAAAATTCTGTTATGTTGAACTATATGAAATTGATTATAACTATATATTACCCATGGTAACTCAGTAAATGTGAGGTGTTAGTTGCAAAGAGTTCTTAAATTTAAGAAGGAAAAGAAAACTAACCTAAAGGTAATAAACAAAGTATATTAACAGACGACTCACAGATGACATTGTAATAGTCATACAAAAAGATATTCCAAATGTACTAGGAATCATGGAAATCAATTAGATTAACAAAGTAATGTCTTCTTACACATCAGATAGGCAAAATATAAAAGAAGAAGCACCCATTTATGAATAAAATACTAAATGCTAAATCTTTTTTATAAAGGAATACCTACTAAAATGAAAATTATATATCCCCTTTGATTTAGTAGATACTTTCCTGGAAATAGCAATTATCACAATGGAAGGATCAGTATTTGAGGATGGATAGTGCATGATGTACACTCCAGCATTATATAAAGTGGAAGATAAAAATAAACCAAATATCACAACCCTAGAAACAAACTGAATGTTTACTAACAGGGCACTGGCTAAATACTCTATGATACATCCAAACTATGAAATGTTATATAGTCATTAAAATAAATGAATAAAAGAGATTGTTGTTTGGTAAAAGCAATGTTTCATAGAATCTGAATAATATGTCACTTTGGGGGGTACAGTATAAAACCCCTTAGATTTGTGTACATGTGATATCATACATACACACTCACAATACAATGATCACTTGAATAGAGAGAAAAATATGAAAGTATGAAAGTAGTTGTTTAGGTCAGAATAAGAAAAAAATCAGGGGAATAAGGTAGGGAAAGCAAAATGGAAAAGAAAACTTGTCTCAAGAAAAACAGGAGAGAGGCATGTATGAGATCTTACTCATGCACTTGTGTAAAATAATATTTGTGTGGTCATATTTCTAAAGGAATAAATATTTCTTAAAAGAACCAAATTGAGATTATATACACTTACATAAATACATGCACATAGACATAGTGAATAGCACAAAGTTCAGCATGTATAGTTCACCACTGAAAAAATGATGATGGCTGCATTTCTTACAACCCATCTACAGGATGCCAAAATACCCAAATCAATGCCTCTATTGCCACATGAAAAATCTCCACATGAAAAGTAGATCATGGTATTTTCTTGTTCTTGAGTTATTGATTTCCCTGGAGAGCACTATATTTCTTTCCCTAATAAATTCTAGAAATGTGTATATTCTACTTTGTATAATTAAAATGAAAATATTATAGCATATATCTGCATTTGTAAGTCAAATTTACATGAACGCCCATAATTTAAAATATTCATATTAACTACAGCATACTGAATTAGGGAAGATTTGCATGGGATACTCTTGAAACTTAGCTGTCTAATGAAAAGCATCTGCATTGCAGAAATAAGTATACATATAGTAATAGCTTACAATGGCAGTTATCACCTTGGTGCTCCTCTACCCAAGAAAGTCAGTCTATCTTTTTAACCAGCTTTCAGGACTTTCATTTATCTGCTTCTCTATAGAAATTTACTGAAATATTCATTTACATGACACTTCTCTGTAGAGTCCATATGATACCACACTCACATTTAATGTATTGAATAGCACAATATCATCCTCTACTTTAAATTTTGTGTGGAATTCAACCATGGACTTGTATCTTGTTCTTTTATCCTTATTTAAATGATTCTACATTTTTTTGTGTCTCATTTATTTGGTTTAAGCCAAGTGACCAATAATTTTTATATAGTTGAGATACAAAAAATAAATTTAAGTATTTAATTAGCCATTGAACCTGCAAATAAGTGTATGTGGGGATTAATTCGGAGTGATTTGATCATTACACTGAAGGAGAGCCTTTTGTTTTCAACTGGATTTCTCAGATAGTTTAATATTTTCAAGTTATTCATTAATCAAATTTAGAAAATTGACATGATTGATAAGGAATATATTTTAGCATTGAGTGAGAGAAAGGTGAAGACATCTCACTGAAGGAAAAAAAAAAGTGGGAAGGATAGATCAGAGTGAAATTTAGTCCAGTAAGGGTGTATGTAGAGTCTGAGAGAATGAAAGCTTTAACCACAATGATTCTCCATTACTTAGTGAAGGTATCTAGGGGATGATAACTAGTTTCTCTCAGGTCACTGCTCTAAAGATTCTGTGGAACAAAACAGCAACCCAAAGAAAATTCAACTAAAGCATCTGGCTGGTGTGGCTCACTGAATGAGCATCGACCTATGAACCAGGAAGTCACTGTTCAATTCCCAATCAGGGCACATACCCAGATTGTAAGCTCTATCCCCAGTGGGGGCGTGCAGGAGGAAGCCAATCAATGATAATTGCTCATCATTGATGTTTCTCTCTCTCCCTCTCCCATCCTCTCTGAAATCAATAAAATATATATTTAAAAAATAAAATTCAACCAAAGAGATCAGTGAGCCAAAGATAGTAAATAGGAAAAGAAACCTAAGTTACTCCTGAACCTTCAGCCTTGCTCTGACAGTTTCATCCCCATTGTATAGCACTTAATCTGAAGTTGCCTATTTGCTTTATTGTGATATTTTCTGCTTTTAAAGTATCCCTGGGTACTTATTTTTAGTTAACCTTTTCATTTTTATATAATTATTAATTCTCATATAGTTGTAAGCAATAATGCAGAGATCCTGTGTACCCTTAACCCAGCTTTACCCAATGGTAGTATACTATATATAGTATGAAATTACCATGGACATCAACATTAACACAGTACACCAGTAGGATTCATATTTTTCCAGTTTTACTTATACATGTGTATATGCATGTGTTGCTTTAGTTCTACACAATATTATCACATATTTATGTTTGTGTTTCATCCATGAGAGTTAAGATGCAGTACACATCCATCACCACAAGGATCCCTTCTGCTGCCCTTTATTTTACCCCCCCCCTCAAGGATATACTTTTTATTACTGAATTGAGAGAGGGGGGGGGAGAGAGAGAGAGAGAGAGAGAGAGAGGGAGAGAGAGAGAGAGAGAGAGACAGTGATGTGAGAGAAAAACATAAATCAGTTGCCTCTAATATTCACTCCTACTGGGAATTGAACCCACAGCGTTTTGGGTTATAGATGATGCTCCAACCAACTGAACCACCTGGTCTTAGCCCTCCTGCTGCCCATTTACTATTAAAAGCACATCTACCACCCCACCCACCCAACTCCAGTCCTTAACCTCTGGCAAATGTTCCTTTCCATTCCTCTAATTTTGTCATTTCAAAAACTGTTATATAAATAGAATCATACTATAGTATATATAAACTTTAGAGGTTGGCTTTGTTTGTTAAATTAGCATATTTTCCAGGAGATTCACCCAAGTTGCTGTTTATATGAACAGTTTGTTCCTTTTTATTACAAAATAATATTCCATGGTATGGATGTACCACAGTATAACTATTGACCCTTGAAGGACATCTGGATTTTTCTCAGTTTTGACTATTACAAATAAAGCTGGGGGGAATACTTATGTATAAGGTTTGCATAAAAATAAGTTTCCATTGCTTTGGGATAAATGCCCAAGTGTTCAATAGCTAGACGGTGTGATGAACACATGCCTTGCTTTGTAAGAAATGGCCAAATGTGCCGAAACCTGTTTGGCTCAGTGGATAGAGAGTTGTTGGCCTGTGGACTGAAAGGTCCCAGGTTCCATTCTGGTCAAGGGCATGTATCCTGGTTGCAGGCACATCCCCAGTAGGGGGTGTGCAGGAGACAGCTGATAGATGTCTCTCTCATCGATGTTTCTAATTCTCTATCCCTCTCCCTTCCTCTCTGTAAAAAATCAATAAAATATATTAATTTTTTTTCTAACGAAATGGCCAAATGTTTTCCAGAGTAGCTTTACTATTCATATTTCTACCAGCAATGCCTGAGTGATCCAGTTTCTCCACATCCTCATCAGCATCTGATGTTCTCACTATTTTTTAATTTTAGCCATTATGATAAGTGTTTAATGCTATCTCACTGTGGTTATATTTTGCATTTTCCCAATGGTTAGTAATGTTGACTATATTTTCATGTGATTATTGGTCTGATGCTTATATTCAACCTGACCCTGACTAAGAATGTTAAAAGCATGGGCAGGAGATAAGATATATCTTGAAACATGAAACCCTGCCAGCTTTTGATTCCCAAATCCAGTTCTGAATAGAGAAAAGAGAGCTGGCCATTAGCACCATTGTTTATTAGAATTCTAATGTGTTTCTAAAGCAAGGGCATTTTAGTCAAATATAGTCACCCTTAATTATAACAACATTCTTTTGAATTAGATAAAAGACTGATGTAATTTCTTTTTTTTCAATTATGTATTAGAATCACATCTTAATTTTAGACATTCTTTAAGTGTTATAATTGTTATAAATTTTATTAGGAGATAACTCTGATTAACCTCTTTAACTTGCAATAATCTCTCGATATACTAAAAGTATATTAATTTCCTATGTCTTTGCAAATGTGTATGGGGAACTTACCCATTATAGAAAGTGCATTTACAAATGCGTTGCTTCATATTTAGATTATTTTTCAAAAGCGATAATGCTGCTTAGGCTCTGAAAATAGCTAGTTCAATTACTTCCTCATATTGTTTTCTTTCCAAATAGACATTTTGTCTCCCTTCTTCAAATATTTTCTCTTTATCTTTAACAGGTTGATTTAGTGAATATTGGAAGCTCTGACATAGTAGATGGAAATCACAAATTGACTCTTGGTTTGATTTGGAATATAATCCTCCACTGGCAGGTAAGAATTCTGATGGATGTTTCCTTTTTGAGTAACATGTTGCTGATTCTCGCTTCCATTTCCCCCTCTTGACCTGCAAAACAAACACGTACATCTCTAACAATACAAAGCCCATCTCCATAGTGCTGCCTCTTAAGTTAGCACAAGTAAGGTCATTTAAGATGTGAATGAACAGCATATTATAAAACAGATTCTAGCACATATGCAGGAATATTTTTCTAAATGTTATTTCACTGAGTAGAGATGAGGCATAAAAGACAAGTGCCATTAACAGTGTAAGAAAAATATTTTTCACAAATATGTGTTTTCTATACTTACCTGTAAGTGAGCCTATATAGTTTTGGAAAATGAAAGGTATTTTTCCTGTTAATCACTACCAAATCAATAAGATTTTGTGACTTTGTGAATCTTAGGTATTCTCAATATAAATTAACATCAATAAAAGAGAAGTGGGATATGATCATCTGTATGAGCATATGTGTTATACTTACAAACTGACTGTATAATCTGATTTGGAAATTGCATTTTTTTGAACTACTTCAGCATAGGGTCTTCTGAATGTCTATATTTATTAGACTTCTGCAAAACAGGAAAAATATCATTTGGTTTAGTGGAAAGAGTACAGTTTCTTTTTTATCAGACCAACATGAACTTAAATTTAACTCCACTATTTTCCATCTAAATGGTATTCGATTCAATGCCATCCCTTTCTGGGCCATAATTCCCTCACTGTCAAAATAGAAAAAATAAGAATGAACATCTATTTCACATCAAGGTTAAATGAGAGAATATCCATAAAGCACTCAATACAGTGCACCATTTTCATTAGAGTTATATCACATGAATAACTGATTGCTTAAGAGTTTCCTACTCATATTTTAAGAACTTGAAAGATAATTATGTCTTCTTTTTTATAACAGAAGTTACTTTTTTAAAAATATTTTTTAAAAAGTTTTTATTGATTTTAGAGAAAGAGGAAGGGAGAGGGAGACATAGAAATATCGATGAGAAATATCAACATTGATTGGCTGCTTCCTGCATGCACTATACCCCTTCCTCCCCCCCCCCCCGCCCTGCTTACTGGGGATAGAACTGCAAACAGGGCATATGCTCTGATCAGGAATTGAAACAGTGACCTCTTGGTGCATGGGTTGACACTCAACCACTGAGCTATAATGGCTGAACTAAAATGGCTGAGCAAAAAAACTTTTTTGAGATATAATATATGTCTTAAAAATGTATCTGTTTTAATAAAATTCTAAGTATACAGACTGGTTTAGTTCTGTTATTCAAGGATTCTCAAACTGTTTTGAGGATGGAACATAGCCCTGCCCTACTAATTCATAAAAGACTTTAGGATATTTACAGAGTTGTATAACCATCATGACAATGTAATTTTAGCACATTTCCACCACCCTAAAAATAAATCTCATGTTAATTTACAGTTACTGCTCACTCTCATCCCCTAGCCCTTGGCAACCATTAATCTATTTTCTGTCTCTATGAGTCTCTATTGTCTCTATTTTTGGACATTTCATATCAATAGAATCATATAATATGCATTCTTTGATATCTGGCTCCTTTTATTGAGCATAATCTTTGAGGTTTATCCCTATTGTAGCAGATATCACTATTGTATTTCATTTAGTAGGGTTGACTTTTTTTATGGAAGTATGCAAGAGACTGAGGATCCTCAGAGGGAAGGAGGAGGGAGAGTAGGGTTGACTTTTAATTTGAATTGTAGGTTGGTCCTGCTTAGGTTCAGACAGTACGTAGACCAGAGATATACATACTCAACCTGGCAGCCATATTGTTCTTCCAGTTGATCCTCATACCCAAATCTTTTTATTCTAAATACTCTGAACAGGCTCTGTCCAATTTCACAGATGATCTGGGAAGCAAGAGAGAACAACCATAGTGGCTGCCTCAAATGAGCCAAAAGTTCCCAATTCTGGGCCTTTTTTATATAGTAATAGTATCAAATAAAACTAGCAAAGCAACATAGGGCTTCTCACCCAACTGGTTTATTTCTGTTTCTCAGTATTACTCAGACTACCTTGAGAAAAGAATAGTTTTCCACTCCTTTCCATTGTATGTAAAGAATAAAACTGAAGTGTTACCAAAATTAAATAAAGACTCACAAATCACAAAATCACAAGCCTATTTTTTTTATCACTAAATTCAACAGATGTAAATAGACTTTGTCAAATTGCAAACAAACAGAAGTTTCTAATGGACTATCAATTGCTTTATTTATTTTATGGCCTGGTAACAAATGGCTCCTGGAGGGACCCCAGCTTGTAGAAAACACTTTGGGCTGCATAGAGGTTAGTCATGACAAAGCCAGCAGGAAAACATAGCCCTGAGCAGGACCTTCAAAGGGGATTTTAATTGTATTTATCATCAAAACTGTCTCTGCTATATCCTCACCCTTTCTTTTCTCCTCAAAATGCTTTCCAGCTCCATCTCAACTCACTGCAATATAGAGTTTCAAAAGGAGCCTGTTTGATATTTTCTTCATTTGCTTGTGAGGTTGTTTATTTTTTTATTAGCATGTGGGGAGTATCACCCCCAGGAATACCAAAAGGAATACTTCTGCAGTCTTTCCTTGTCTGAGACCTCTCTGTTATTTTCCATTTATGTCCTTGAATTACTATATCTTTGTGACTGTAAGAACCTAGACTCTTTCTAGCCTCTCCTTATCTTATCTCTCTCTTCTATCATACTGTTCTCTTAAAACTACAAATACACTAAAAATTCCTCCTCCTCATTACTTCTCACCCAATGAGTCCCAAAAGATATTTTTATCAAGAGTACATATTTTCCTTCTTATTAAACAGTCAAAAAAGCCCTTGAATTTCTGCAAAGATTAAAGGACATTCCGGCCAACCTAATATACTTTCCATATTTATCAGACTAAGAATGCCATTAAAAGATGGAAAAATGTGAATCTTTTGTTCCAGTGCCACATACTATATTATTAATAGTGCTGTGTTTAAAGGCCTTCTCTTTGAACTTTTAAAAACTCAGAACCATCAACCCTGTTTCCCCTGCCATTGTTTTTTCAGTTTCTACTTAAAACTGTTAGCCTGGAAAATCATATCTATATTGAAGTGTATGCATCTTTGAACACCATTGTCAAGTAGACAAGGTGTGTTTGGCATCTTTTTCTTTCTTCTTTTTAAAAATATATTTTATTGATTTTTTTACAAAGAGGAAGGGAGAGGGATAGAGAGTTAGAAATATCAATGAGAGAAACATCGATCAGCTGCCTCCTGCACACCCTCTACTGGTGATGTGCCCACAATCAAGTTACGTACATGCCTTTGAATGGAATCCAACCTGGGACTCTTCAGTTTGTAGGCCGATGCTCTATCCAATGAGCCAAACCAGTTAGGGCTCTTTTTTCTTTTTCTTTTTTAAGGGTAAACCATCTTTTTATGGTGTTCAGCTCATTTGTGGTAACCAGCTAGAGATGAAAACATACCCTAACAGAGATATGCTAGCAGAGGTCAGGCCCCAGCTTTGCTGGCTAACTCAAAGGAAATAATTCCAGGGCTACTTCACCCTATAATGTGTATCTGATTTATTCTTTGTATAGCATACAAGAGGAAGATGGTTTTCCCACTGCTAAAAGCCCTGACTGTGAAGTCCCACATATGTACTAGTATACCTAGTGCCTCTGTGCTAGAAAGTTTTTGCTCTGGTCTTCTGCAGGCCTCTTATATACTGTGACTCATTTCTTGGAGAAGACTATTTTACCCTTCTTCTCACTTATCCCTCTGCTGCAACTCCTTTTAGTCACAGGATGTGTTCTAGGAAACAGACTTTGAGCTAATCAGCTTAATTAAGTCATGCCTTCAGGGCCAACACCGGTAGAAGGAAGAGGATGACTGGAGTGAGAAAAAGAGCTATAATGCACACCCAGCAACAGCCTTATTCATTGCCCGGGGGACTTAGGAGCTAGAAGGGGCCTTTAGAGTTGTCCTAAATGGGCCTGAAATGAATGACTATTTCCTTTCATCAGTCACAGATGTGGGCTGGCCTAGGAAGGGCATGGCCGTAGGTGAGGTGACTGCAACTCAGTTAAGTCCCTGAGGGAACTGACAGCTGAAGGCTGCCTGGTGACAAATGGAGAACAAGTCCTTCCTAGAAGGAAAATCTTGGTGGTGCCTCTCAATGCCTATCACACCTTCTTTGCCCATTTAATTTCCAGTTATTTTTTAAATCAGTGCTCAAAGACATTTCAATTATTCCCTTTTAAAAACAGATGTATAGCTGTATGCACACACACATACACACACACACCACACACACACACATACACACACACATTTTTTTTTTTTACATTGATTCTTTCTCTCTTAAGAATAGTAAGCCCTGACTCTGGGAAATATTTCTGCTAAAAATTTCACCTTAGGACCAGCCCAGTGTTTGACTGAAGGCTGATCTTTAATAAAGATTTCTTGGTAATTGTCTTTCATATAGGAAAAGATGACTGATGATTTCCTATTGCTCTTTATTTTTTTCCTCGGCAACATTTGCACCCCAGTAAAAGCAATATCAAAGAGGCTGAGGTTGATAACAGAATTAGTGACATACTGATGGTAAAGGAGTTTTGGATTGAATACTGGGTAGCCCTTTAACATTATGCGCATGGAGGGCAGTCTGGCCAAGCATATTGTAAATGAATCCCATTCATCACTGAAGGGTTGCTGGATCAGTGCTAATCCATCACCACCACTGAGCCAGTATCTATTGATTCTGATCCAGTTCAGCACAGAATACTAGATACATATCCAGCAATTGCTGTATAAATATTCATCATACGATCAAAGGGACCTTACTCTAACCAAAAGGAAAGCCCTTGTTGGTAAAGCCTAATTATATTTACTTCTATACTTCCTTCAAATTCTATCTAATATAAGAGTAATACGCAAATTAATGATCTGCCACACTCACAAGCCATGCCCACCAGCCAATCAGGAGTGAGTATGCAAATTAACCCCAACAAAGATGGCTGCAGCCACAGAGCAAGAAGGAGGGAGGCTTGGGTTTCCCCTGCAATGGAGGAAGCCAAGCTTTCCACACACCCTGGTGGGCCCAGGCCTCCACTCAAGGCTACAAAGTTTCAATTATTGAACATATATAAATCCCAACAAAAATGGCTGCTGCCACAGAGTGATCAGGAGGCTTGGCTCTGCTCCAGGCTACAAAGTTTCAAAAAATTGTAGAAGATAAATAAGTCCCAGATACCAAGGCCTCCACTTGGGTCGCCAGAAGGTGTGGCTGATGTGCAAACCACCACAGGCCCCTCGCCCAGGCCACCCCACATCCCAAGGGAGCCCCCAGCCTCATCTGGGACACCCTTCAGGCAAACCAGCTGGCCCCCACCAATGCACCAGGCCTCTATCCTATCTAATAAAAGAGTAATATTCAGATTGACCATCACTCCAACACATAAGATGGCTGCCCCTATGTGGTCAAAGATCCTGTCCCCATGTGGACACAAGATGGCCAGCAGGGAAGGGCAGTTGGGAGGGACTAGGCCTGTAAAGGAGGGCAGTTGGGGGCCATCACACCTTCAGGGGATGGCAGTTAGGGGTGACCAGGTCTGTAGGCAAACAGGCTGGCAGGTGAGCAGTTAGGCATTAATCAGGCTGTCAGGGGAGTGGTTAGGGGATGATCAGGCTGGCAGGCAGAAGCGGGTAGGGGCAATCAGGAAGGCAGGCAGGCAAGCAGTTGGGAGCCAGCAGTCCTGAATTGTGAGAGGGATGTCCAACTGCCCATTTAGACCTAATTTCACTGGGCAGTGGAAATTCCTCGAGGGGTCCCAGATTGGAGAGGGTACAGGCTGGGCTGAGGGACACCCCTCCCCTCCCCATGCACAAATTTGATGCACCAGGCCTCTAGCATATAATAAGGGGCCTGACTTATACCAATATAATGAAGTATTCTGGTAATTATTCCCATAATAGAATATGTAGACAGTTTGTACTATGAGGTGTCACTGCTTTCTTGGAACCTAGAAAAAATTATTTAGAATGGATTTTGACATCAGATTAGTAAGAAGAATGAAACTGAAATACAACAACCTGCAGAATGGCATTTGCTCTGCACAAAGCCTAGAAGAAAATGTTCAGAAAATACTAAAAAATACAGGCAAAAGTCTGGCTTTTTTCTCCTTCGGTCAAGTCTTGGTTTCCACTTCCCTTCTGGTTGGAGGAGGGAAAGGGGACTAAGGAGCAAGGCCCAGCTGGCAGCTGCTGCTTTACCTGCATGGGATCCCCAGATTTTGACATAGAGCCACCTGGATCCTCCTGTCCGCAGGCTGTGCATCTCTGGCTGTGTGTTCTGTCTAGTTTGCCCCCCTCCCGCCAAAAGTGATGTCTGCTCTGGCGTTCCTTTCCTTTGTCCTCCACCTGGCATTCTCAGTAGCCACCTTCCCCCTGGCCGCTAGTGTCCCCGCCCCGTCCTCTACCTCCTGTTTGCCGAGCCAATAAGCAGAAGGGCACGTGGCGGGCATTGTGCTGGCTGGTGGTGGACCCCTGGCGCCATGGGATCCCACATGTATTTCACCATCTCTCCATCGCATAAAATCCATGGACTGGGCTTCCCAGGCAGCCAGGGTGTTAGGCGTCTTTGCTGCCACTGTACTTCCCATTGACTTCTATCTGCTTTTGAACGTCGCGGCTTCATTCCTCCAACGAGGAGACTCCCCAGGTGAGACCATAGGTGACAAGGTGGAAGGAAAGTATCAGGGCTGGCGGTAAGGAGCCACAGCGATCTCACTCCTGCATTTTGTGGCCAGGTGACCTCTTGTGCTGAGAAGGAGGCCGTGACTTCTCAGCAGCAGCTGCTGTTTGCTGAGGAGCCGGTCTCCTCACAGCCCCAAGATGATGCTCCTGAACCCAGCGCATAAGACAGCGCCCCTCGGCCTGGCATTATCTAACCACCCTGCACGTGAGGGCATCTTGAATGTCCCGCACCATCTTTGCATGTTTGCCCCCACAGACCTTCAGCCCTTAAGGTTCTGCCAAAAACAAGCACCAGGGGACAAAGCCGATAGAGCCTGCTGGAGTGGGGATGGGGAGGGAGGACATGTAAGACAGAAACCACCACAGGGACAACCTGGCAGGCCCCCCGGATTTTTTTTTATTAGTTTGTTTTGTCTCAATTTCGTGCCTCTGTTCATGCCAGGCACTTTGTCAACAGTGATCCTTGCAAAGTTCTTTTGTTCAGCGGACACCAGTCCCCCTCTTCATTTCCAGGCAGGGAGGAAATGGACCTTTGCCCTCCCATTTAGGAGAGAGTGGGTCTCAGTGCCCACTCTGAGACTGTTTTTCAGTGAAATGACTATTCTGGGCCTAAGACTGTTTTATAGAAAAGCTCCTAGACTTGCTTATCAGGTCCAAAATATCAAAGGTATCAAATAATGAAAGAACAGTGACAGTGTCCAGGGTAGCCAAGCAGGACCCCCTTTCTTTCCCTGCCCGCCCCCAACAGATGAGAGGTTTTCCAGCTCAGGATAGTGTGCTGAGATGTGCCTTCTATGTTCACCTAAAGACCTATGCTGTGTATATATCCTCAATGGGATTGTGTAACTTTATTTTTTTATACAAAAGCAGCTTCCTAAATGGCATTTCCTGCAGCCCGAGAGGCCTCACAAATGAGCCAGAGTTCTGGACCCATGCTTTGGGCATTTTGTGACCTTTCTGCTCTCATATGTGAATTTTTTATGCTGACAAAAGGCATAAAGGTTTAAACCAGACTGACCACCACAAACAAATCACCACAAAACAAACAAAAAGTGACACATGCACAGTTTTTAGAGATAAATATTTTTTCTTTTGTTGATTTCTTTGTTCTTTATTTTAAATAGGAAAAGTCATTTCTATCTTTTTTCCACTTTGGTCAGCAAACATAATTTGCGTTATTTTAAGTTTGTCCTTTGATTCTTACAAGAACCTTTTATGTATAGTTAAAGAAACAGAAGTCTGAAATGGTTAAGTTGCCCAATTAACATAATTCATCAATAGCAAAGGCAAAATTTAAATCTATGCTTTTAAAAAAGTAATCCCAGCCTGGCTGGTGTGCTCAGTGGTTGAGCATCGACCTATGAACCGGGAGATCATGGTTGGGTTCGATTCCTGGCCAGGGCACTTGCCGGGGTTGTGGGCCCTATCCCCAGTAGAGGCATGCAGGAGGCAGCCAATTAATGATTCTCTCTCATCACTGATGTTATTATCTCTGTTTCCCTCTCCATTCCTTTCTTAAATCAACTTAAAAAATAAAATAAAGTAAGACCATTCTATTAGTTATTGTGCTATCCTTCTTATCCTAGAACCACTAATATATCTTAAGTCCCTGATTAACATGTATAATGTTTTATACATTCCTTCTCTAGCATATCTACTAAAAGTTAGAAGATGATCAGTTCTAAAAACTAATAGTTTAATATGGCAGAATCCAGAATTGATGTTAGCCATACTCAACCAATAGTATATCACAGATACTAACCAATCACAAGAGACTACTAATTAGAATGAACTGGTTATTACTAATTGACCCTAAAGTTTTTTAAAAATATATTTTATTATTATTACTAATTGAACCTAAAGTTTTATTGTTTTTAAAAAAATTTTTTTTATTGATTTCATAGAGGAAAGGAGAGGGAGAGAGTGATAGAAACATCAGTGATAAGAGAAGGGAGAGGGGGAGAGTGATAGAAACATCAATGATTATAGAGAATCATTAATTAGTTGCCTCCTGCATGCCTCTATTAGGGACTGAGCCCACAGTCTGGGTATGTGCCCTTGACCAGAATCAAATCCATGACTCTTCATTCTGCAGGCTGACACACTAACCACTTAGCCAAACCAGCTAGGGCAAGTTCCCATTATTTATTACTGAAGATAAAGACATTCAAATACAAGTTTGTGTGATTCTTGGTCAGGGAATGCATTTTCTTATGAAAATTTCTTTCCACACATAGGTCAAAAATGTAATGAAAAATATCATGGCTGGATTGCAACAAACCAACAGTGAAAAGATTCTCCTGAGCTGGGTCCGACAATCAACTCGTAATTATCCACAGGTTAATGTCATTAACTTCACCACCAGCTGGTCTGACGGTCTGGCTTTGAATGCTCTCATCCACAGTCATAGGTAAGGAGACTGCTGAGCCATTGAATAATTTTTATAAGTATTGGGTTAGAGACTGGTATATTTTTCTCCAATGTGGTTCCAGATCATTTCCCACTATGCAATGTGTTAGGTGTGTTGACCGTATTTATCTAACCATGTACTGGAATGCACTGAAAAAGAATATTTATTTTGTTTTTTATTATATATAATATACCTGTTGATTAAATGACCAGAACATGAATATGGTTATGGTGGAGGAGAAGATCTTCATATTTTGAAATAGGAAATCTACCAGAAAACCAAGGTTATTTTCTGACTTTGCTAAGAATGCAGTTTGTTTTTCTGTACAAATAATGTGTTAGTATGAGTTCAAACTATAGAGCTAAAAGTGGTTCCATATCCTATGTGAGTGGCTGTAGTAAAATTAATTATCATCATCAAATTAATTATTATAAAAAGAAACATTTTTCTTATCCCTACACATTGAAATAGCAAATACCATAAGGCCCTGTATATTGTTTATATTTCAGGGTTAAAAGAAACTCTGAACAGCTTAGCAATCAAAAAAGGCAAAGAGCAGACCACAGTTAATTTTATGACTCAGGGCTCAGAATATCAAAAGAAATAATTGTTCTGGAACAGCAAAGTAATTGATATTAAACAAGAGAGAGAGTTCTGTGGATCTTCATAAAAAGTATGAAAGGAGACTTGACTTGGGTAGTGCATTCACAATACAACATGCAGATGATTTATTATAGGAAAATAATAATTCAGTGTAATTTAGTGAACCAAATGTCCTTAATTCTATTCCACACAATAGTATATGCTCTAAGATAAAAAATACTTTTTTTGAATTTTCTTGTATAAAGGAGTCAGTAAATGATTGAAAAACAGTTCAAGAAAAAGCAAAACAACATAGAAATAATGCAGTTATGTATATTATCATATAATATTGAAATATATATTACCTGTATAATACATTTACTCTAAGAAGTATCTACTTTGGTTTTCCTATTATCTATCTTACCAAACCCAATTCCCAGGGTCAAAACATTGCTTTATTAACTGTGTTTGAAATGCCACTGGACTATGCCTTCCCTAATTTTTCAATACAGCTTTTCTCTCTTTTCCTATGCCAGTCTTGCTTCTAGAAAAGTCCAGAGTATAAATTTTCTTCAAGGTAAACCTCAATCCAAAGAGCAAAGACTCTCTAAATAAACATCTTTGTTGGGTGTCTTGCTCCAGCTGGGTTTAATTAACCCCATTCAGGCTGAGTTTTCAGGTGAAGGATTCAGCAACCAGATTTTCCAGAGGAGGCAGGCTCCCCACTCAATGGGTATGTTAAGCAATGTCAACACCTTTGTTTTTCATAAATATAACATGACGAAAAATTTTCCACAGCTTCAGTACAGCCTTATAAGAAGGGATAGAGATGTTTGTTCTGCATAAATCAGCACTCATTTATGCAGCCACATGCTCCCAGTAAGGGCCTGAACATATTGATCTTGTACACATTTGCAGATGAATAGAAATAGCAAGGATCAGGTCATGTTGGCTCTTTAACATTTTCTTTTCAAGTGGAAGACTTCAGTCCTGCAAGCATGTTCACACACTACATTTGTTCATATTATACTTCATGAATTCTGAATATATTTGTAAATAATACAGTAAACATATCCATATTGACGCTGTGTCAGTCCCTGACCCACTCTTTTCTCTGGCAAAATATCTTCATTTATATATTCTCTCCTGTCATGTTGAATGAATCAACCATAACTACCTTTTTATGAAAAACATAGTTACTTTTCAAGAGCTTTCTCACAGTTGATAATACTTTCATGAATCATCTCCTTTTTGTCTATGACAGATATTCATATTGTTTAAGAAAAAAATGGTTGAATTTTATTTTCCAAGGTGATTATCATTGGTATACTTAGAAATGTCATGAGGTGTCCTGATTTCAATAATTGAGTGACTAAGCTATATAGGACAAAGGTAATGCACTTAATATAAAACATTAGGGATAGGTAAAGAGCTTTGTGGTTAGAATATTTGTGGGTTTATAATTATTTAAAATACATTTTATCTTAATATGTAGGAAAGTAAAAGTATTATCTTAAAACACAAAGTCCAGGACAGTGTTGTTAAAAGGAAGCCACATTTTACTTTTATGGGAAAAAACAAATGATAATTGTTAGAAATATGCTCAAATTATGTAGATAAGTTGCTGTAAATTAAAGATGCAATTAAGTATTCTTCATAATGGCTTATTTTAATTTTTTACCATAGAGTAAACACAGCATATGGTTTTTTAAAAGTTTCTTTGTTTAAAGTATTACATATAATATTACATATGTCTCATTTCTTCTCCATTGACCTCTTCCTGGCCACCTGCTTCCCCTAGCATATACCCATACCCCCCTCATGTCTGTGGCCATTGGTTATGCTTATATGCATGCATACAAGTCCTTTGGTTGGTTTTTTATCCCCCTCCCCTGCCTTCGCTCTGAAATTTGTCTGTTCAATGCTTCTCTGTCTCTGGAACAATTTTTGTTCATCAGTTTATGTTGTTCATTATATTCCACAAATGAGTGAAATCATGTGATATTTATCTTCTCTGCCTGGCTTATTTCACTTAGCATAATGCTCTCCATGCCCAGCCATGCTGATGCAGATGGTAATAGTTCTTTCTTTTTTACAACAGTGTAGCATTCCGTTGCATAGATGTACCATAGTTCTTTAATCCAATCATCTGCTGATGGGCACTTAGGCTGTTTCCAAATCCTAGCTATTGTAAATTGTGCTTCTATGAACATAGGGGGCGCATATGTCCTTTCTGATTGGTGTTTCTGATTTCTTGGGATATATTCCTAAAAGTGGGATTACTGGGTCAAATGGGAGTTCCATTTTTAATTTTTTTAGGGAACTCCATACTGTTTCCACAGTGGCTGCACCAGTCTGCATTCCCACCAGCAGTGCATGAGGGTTCCTTTTTCTCCACATCCTCGCCAACACTTGTCATTTGTTGATTTGTTAATGATAGCCATTCTGACAGGTGTGAGATCATATATTATTGTCATTTTGATTTACATCTCTCAGATGATTAGCAACCTTGAGTGTGTTTTCATATGTCTCTTGGCCTTCTGTATGTCCATTTTAAAGTGTCTATTTAAGTCCATTGCCCATTTTTTGATTGGATTATCTTCCTTTTGTTAAGATGTATGAATTACCTATAGATTATAGAGATGAAGCCCTTATTGGATATAACATTGGCAAATATGTGCCCCCAAGCAGTGGGCTTTCTTGTTGTTTTGTTGATGATTTCTTTTGTTGTGCAGAAGCATTTTATTTTGAGGCAGTCCCATTTGTTTATTTTCTCCTTAGTTTACATTGCCTAGGAGCTTTATCAGTAAAGATATTACTACAACATATGTCATATATTTTGCTGCCTATGGATTCTTCTAAGATTTTTATAATTTCCTGTCTAACATTTAAGTCTTTTTTTCCATTTTGAGTTTATTTTTGTGTATAGTATAAGTTGGTGGTCTAGTTTCATTTTTTCCCCGTGTATCTGTTCAATTTTCCCAACACCATTTATTGAAGAGACTGTCTTGACTCCATTGTATGCTCTTGCCTCTTTTGTCAAATATTAATTGAGCAAAATAGCTTAGGTCAATTTCTGCTTTCTCTGGTCTGTTTCATTGGTCTATATGTCTGTTCTTGTGCCAGTACAAGGCAGTTTTGAGAACAGTGGATTTGTAATATAGCTTGATATCTGGTATTGTCATCCCTGAACATTGTTCTTTCTCAAGATCATTGCAGCTATTTAGGGTCTTCTTTTAAAATTCTAGATGCAGTTCTGCACTCCCCCAATTTCCCTCCACTACAAGCCTGGGTATCGCCAAATGCCCTCCCCTGCTGGCCTGATCACCCCTAAATTCCCAAAACTATCCTCCCCTGCAGGCCATCTTGTAGTGGCCATCTTGTGGTTGCCATCTTGTGTCTACATGGGGGCAGCCATCTTTGACCATAATGACAGTGGCCATCTTGTGTCTTGGTGAGATGATCAATTTGCATATTACTCCTTTATTAGATAGGATAATACCATTGTGATCTGAGAAGATACTTGATATGTTTTAAATCTTATTGCATTTGAAGAGACTTTGCCTGTGTCCCAATATGTCATCTGTCTTTGAAAGTGTTCCTTGTACACTTGAGAAGAATGTATATTCTGTAGCTATGGGGTGAATTGTTCTGAAGATTTCAATTAAGTCCATCAGATCTAGTGAGTTGTTAAGGATTGCTATTTCTTTGCTGATTTTTTTTGTCTAGAGGACCTATCCAGTGATGTCAATGCGTTATTAAAGTCCCCTACTATGATTGTATGACTGTCAATCTCTCCCTTGATATCTTCCAGAAGTTTTTTTTTTTTTAATGTAGTTTGGTGCTCCTGCATTGGGTGCCTATATGTTTACCATTGTTACATCCTCTTGTTATATTGATCCCTTTAGTATTATGAATTGAACTTCCTTATTTCTTGTCATGGCTTTCACTTTGAATTCTATTTTGTCAGATATAAGTATTGTTACCCCAGTCTTCTTTTTCATTTTCATTTGCCTGAAAAATATTTTTCCATCGCTTCACTATCAGTCTGCATGATTCCCTTTTTCTGAGTTTTCTCTTATAGACAGCATATATATGGGTCATGTGTTTTTATCTATTCAGCCACTCTGTATCTTTTGATTGGTGCATTTAGTGGATTTACACAGCACATGGTTTTAAAAGTAAGTCAGACAAAAACATAGATCGACCTAGAGGTTATTATGCTATATGAAATAATTCAGACAGAGAAAGACAAATACCATATGACTTCACTTATGTGCGGAATCTAAAGAATAAGAAAATGAATAAACAAAATAGACGTAGACTCAGAGTTACAGAGAACAGACTGATAATTGCCAGATGGAAAGGGGGTGGTTAGAGGGATGGATAAAAAGGTGAGGTATTACTATTTTGTAACTACCTATGCACAAATAGGTAGTTTCAAAATAGTCATGGGGGTGTGAAATATAGCATAAGGAAGATAGTCCTTAATATTGTAATAATTATGTATGGTACAAGGTTGGTACTAGATTTATTTGGAGGGTCACTTCTTAAAAAATAATTATTGATTAATTGACTTCAGAGGGAGAAGAAAGAAGAGAGAGAGAAAAAGAAACATTTCTTTGTTGTTTCACTTATTTATGCACTCATTGGTTGATTCTTCTATGTGTCCTGACCTGGGATTTAGTCCACAACCTTGGCTTATGTGGATGATGCTCTAACCCAGAGGTTGGCAAATTGCAGTTTGTGAGCTGTGGTTTGCCATTCTGTTGACTAATGAGTTTTCCAACCACTGGGATAGGGGCTTAATCACAAGAAACAACAACAGCCTGTAATTATTGGAATCGAGAGTCTAGGTCAGTGGTCAGTAAACTCATTAGTCAAAAACTCTTTAGTCAACAGGGTGGCAAACCATGGCTCGTGAGCTGCATGTGGCTCACAAGCCCCAGTTTGCCAACTACTGCTCTAATCAACTGAGCTATCCAGCAAGGGCTGGTGATAACTGTTTACATTATATGTGTCTAACTATTATGCTATACAAGTGAAACTAATCTATAATAATAAATGCAAAATATGCTAATTAGACTAGATAGCTGAACGACATTCCAGATGTCCTTCCAGATGAAGCCATGGTGGCAGGGGCCAAGGCAGAGGTGGTTATGGGTGATCAGGCAGTCAGGCAAGCAGTTAAGGGTGATCATACAGGAAGGTGAGCACTTAGGGGCAATCAGGCATGCAGAGTGTTTAGGGGCAATCAGGCAGGCAGGCAAATGGTGAGGGGTAATCAGGAAGGCAGGCAGGCAGGTGAGCAGTTGGAATTCAGTGGTCCCAAATTGCGAGATGGTGCAGGTGGGCTGAGGGACTCCCCCCCCCCCCGCACCCTGTGCACAAATTTTATGCACTGGGCCTCTAGTATAAAATAATATTGGATGTTAACTGTAATTAAAAAAGGAAAAAGGAAAAGAACAATCCCATAAAATAAAGTATGTACAGCAAAAAAAAAGTAAATCAGATAGTAGAGAGTGGGGCAAAGGAAAAAATCAAGCAAAATGTGACTTCATGACCCTAACAGTACCCCATCACACTCCATTTCCTAGAAGTGGTCTCCAGCGTCTTGTATTCTCTCTGATGGTCATAATTATGTATTCTTATTTCCTGATTAGTTGATTTCTGAGAGTATATGGATTTCCTACTTAATACAAAGCTGACAACTAATAGTAATTTTATTTTTTTCCAATAGCAATTTTAGATTGTAATGCAGAGCATTTATTTGAGAAAAAGGAGCTCTAATCCTGGAGACACTGATTCAGGTGGCAACCTAAATTGTACTCCACTAAGACAAAGTGGGGATGAGACCTTTTATGGCACAAGTTTCCACATAGCTTCTCAATTAGGTCTATTTTATGTAAATGACAAACACAAATTGTGCAATTCTGCTTGGACAGGGCAGGTCTCAGTCTTTGGTAGAAAGACAAAATCAGGGTTTCCCTGTAGTGTTGAATATAGTCAAACAAGTGGGCCATACTGGGGAAGCTAAGAGTTCAGTCTGAGAAGCCTCTGTCTGTAATTGTCTGCTAGTCTCATCCTATCTAATAAAAGAGTAATATGCAAATTGACCAGCACTCCAACACACATGATGGCCACCCCCATTTGGTTAAAGATGGTTGCCCCCATGTGGACACAAGATGGCCACCACAAGATGGCCAGTAGGGGGAGGGCAGTTGTGGGCGATCAGGCCAGCAGGGGAGGGCAGTTAGGGCTAGCAGAGGAGAACAGTTGGGGGGTGGGCAAGGCCTGCAGGAAAGGGTAGTTGGGAGGAACAAGGTCTACAGGGGAGGGCAATTGGGAGAGACCAGGCCTACAGGGGAAGAAAGTTGGGGTGACCAGGCCAGCAGGGGAGGGTAGTTAGGGGTGACCAAGCTGGCAGGGGATGGTAGTTGGGAGGGACAAGGCCTACAGGGGAGGGCAGTTAGGGGTGACCAGGCTTGCAGGGGAGGGCAGTTGGGGGTGACCAGACCTGCAAGTTAGGGCAGTTGGGGGGGACCAGGTTGGCAGAGAAGGATAGTTGGGGGAAATCAGACCTCAAGGGGAGGGCAATTGGGGGCAACCAGTCCTGCAGGAGAGGACAGTTAGGGGTGACCATGCTGGCAGGGGAGGGCAGTTAGGGGCAATCAGGCCAGTAAGGGAGAGCAGTTAGGTGTGAGCAGGTTGGCAAGGGAGGGAAGTTAGGAGTGACTGGGCCAGCAGGGGAGGATAGTTGGGGGCAACCAGGCCTGTAAGGGAGGAGAGGTAGGAGCAACAAGATCTGCAGGGGAGAGCTGTCGGGAGTGACCAGACCAGCAGGGGAGGACAGTTAGGAGTGACCAGGCTGACAAGGGAGAGCAATTAGAGGTGACTGGGCCAGCAGGGGGGGCAGTTGGGAGGACCAGGCTTGCAAGGGAGGACAGTTAGGGGTGACCAGGTCCATAGGGGAGAGTAGTTAGGGGAAATCAGGCAAGCAGGCAGGCAGGCAAGGGGTTGAAAGCCAACAAACCTGGATAGTGAGAGAGGTATCCAACTGCCCCTTTACACCTGATCCCACTGGGGTCAAACCTAAACAGGCAGTCGGACATCCCTTTAGGGGTCCCAGATTGGAGTGGGTGCAGGCTGGGCTGAGGGACACCCCCCTCCATGCATGAATTGTGTACACCAGACCTCTAGCTGTTTATATAATTTGGGCTTTAGGTTGACCATGAGGAGTCCATCTTAGCAGATAGATTCCTTCTTGGGGTTCATATCAGATGAATCTTTTTTTTCTTAGGGTCTACAAAGCCCACAAATATTAACTCTCATCCCTATCTATTTTCTAAGTTGATTACTATTGTATAATAGTTTGATTGCTATTTTAAAATAATACTATTTAAAAATAATTACATCATTCTTGTGTTGCCTGTATTACTTAAAATGATAGTAGTGCACCTTTTTTCAAGTTTAGACAGTATCTGTTGACTACCTGTTATAATAAATGAGGAAATTTTTACACTTATACTTACTTCCTCTTCTTTTATCCTCCCACCTTTCATTTTTTAAAATTATATTATCAGTAGAGGCCAGGTGCATGAAATTCTTGCATGGGTAGGGTCCCTAGGCCTGGACAGTGATCAGGTCCAATCTGTGGGGTGACCAATGGGATGATTGGGATCCCGACTTGCACCTGTTTTGGGCTGGCACCATCTAATTGCAGGCCCCTCACTTGCCACCACCACAAGTCACCATCTTTGGGGTGACCAGTGGGGTGATCTGGACCCCTGCTTGCACCAACCTTGACCAGGCATTTCCTGCTCACCTGCTCCACCATCATGCCACAGTCCCACTTTCATTGGAGCCCATTAGGGGCCTCCACTGCCAACTGCTGCCAGTGCTGCATTGCTGACACCCACCATATTCCGTGCTGCCCCCTGGTGGTTTGTGCATATGTAACTCCTGGTTTGTCGGACACATGCCTGTGGGGACAAGTTGTGTATTAGCCTTTTATTATATAAGACTAGAGGCCTGGCGCACGAAATTTGTGCATGGGGGGTGTTCTTGAGCCCAGCCTGTTCCCTCTTCAATCCGGGACCCCTTGAAGGATGTCTGACTGCCTGTTTAGGCCCGATCCAGATAGGATCGGGGCTAAATGAACAATTGGACATCCCTGTCACAATCTAGGACTGCTGGCTCCCAACTGCTTGCCTGCCTGCCTTCCTGATTGCCCCTAACTACTTCTGCCTGCCAGCCTGATCACCCCTGAACCACTCCTCTGCCAGCCTGATTAATGCCTAATGCTCCCCTGCCAGCCTGATTGCCCCTAACTGCCCTCCCCTATGGACCTGGTAATCCTTAACTTCCCTCCCCTGCAGGCCTGGGTACCCACAACCACCCTTCCCTACAGGCCCGGTCACCCCCAACTTCCCTCCACTGCTGGCCTGGTCACCCCTAACTTCCCTCCCCTGCAAGCTTTATCACGCCCAACTGCCCTCCCTTGTAGGCCCGGTCCCTCCCAACTGCCTTCCCCTGCTGGTCTGATTGCCTACAACTGCCCTCCCTTGGGGGCCTGGTCCCTGCCAACTGCCCTCCCCTGCTGCCCTCGTGGGGGCAGGATCTTTTGACCACATGGAGGTTCATCTTGTGTGTTGGAGTGATGGTCAATTTGCATATTACTCTTTTATTAGGTAGGATAGAGGCCTGGTGCATGGGTGGGGGCCAGCTGGATTGCCCTGAAGGGTGTCCTTGATCAGGGTGTGTGTTCCCTTGGGGCATGGAGTGGCCTATGCGAGGGACCTGTGGTGGTTTTCAGGCCAGCTACACCCCTCAGCGACCCCAGTGGAGGCCCTGGCATCTGGGATTTATTTATCTTCTACAATTGAAACTTTGTAGCATGGAGTGGAGCCAAGCCTTCTGCTCTCATAGCTATTGAAACTTGGTTCCCTTAAGCAGAAGCCTAGGTCCGCCAGGGTGTGCGAAAAGGTTGGCTTCCTACATTGCCATCAAGTTTAGACAGCATCTGCTCTCTCTGTGGCAGTAGCCATCTTGGTCTGGTTAATTTGCATTCTTGCTCTGATTGGCTGGTGACCATGGCTGGTGGGCATGGCTTGTGTGTATAGTGGAGGTATGGTCAATTTGCATATTAGATAGGATTCTTGCATCAAGAATGTTTCTAACCTTTATATCTGTTCTGTAAGTATAGTTATTCTTGGCTTGAGTTTATAAGTTGAAAATATTTTGTTTTATAAATATAACTAACCATAGAACAAAGTAATAGAAGTTAATGTTTTTATTTTTTATGTTTTCTTTTTCTTAATTTTATTTTATTGTTTACAGTATTACATATAATAGTACATATATCTTCTTTTTTTCTCCCATTGACCTTCCCCCAGCCTCCCCTTTGCCCTGTCACATGCCCTCATCTAACCCCAAGTGTCTTGTGTCCATTGGTTGTGATTCAGTTGATCTCTTTCCCCCTCTTCCCAACATACCCCAGCCTTCCCACTGTAATTTGATAGTTTGTTCAATGCTTTACAGTCTCTGTATCTATCTTTTTGTTCATTAAGTTTACAATGTTCTTTATTTTCCATAAGTGAATGAGATCATGAGGTATTTTTCTTTCATTGTCTGACTTATTTCACTTAGCATGATGTTCTCCAGTTCCATCTATGCTGTTGCAAATGGTAGGAATTTCTTCTTTTTTACCACAGCATAGTATTCCATTGTGTAGATATACCATAGTTTTCTAATCCACTCATTTGCTGATGGACATTTAGGCTGTTTCCAAATCTTAGCTATGGTGAATTGTGCTTCTATGAACATAGGGGTGCATATATCCATTCTGATTGGTGTTTCTAGTTTCTTGGGATGTATTCCTGAAAGTGACATTACTGGGTCAAATGGGAGTTCCATTTTTAGTTTAGTTTTTTTTTTCATTTTAATTTCTTTATTGTTTAAGGTATTATGTATTTGTTCTCATCCCTCAATTACTTTCCCAACCCGCCCCCACTCATGCCCTTATTCCCCTATTGTATGGGTCCATCGCTTATATGCATGCGTACAAGTCCTTTGGTTGATGTCTCCACCATGCCCCCACCCTCCCCTACCTTCCCTCTGAGGTTTAACAGTCTGTTTGATGCTTCCCTGTTTCTGGATCTGTTTTTGATCATTAGTTTATGTTTTTTATAATTTTCCATAGATGAGTGAGATCATGTGATATTTATCATCCTCTGACTGGCTTATTTCACTTAGCATAATGCTCTCCAGTTCTATCCATGTTGTTGCAAATGTTAGGAATTCCTTCTTTTTTAGGCAGTGCAGTAGTCCATTGTATAGATGTATTATAGTTTTTTAATCCACTCATCTGCTCATGGGCACTTAGGCTGTTTCCAAATCTTAGCTATGGTAAATTGTTCTGCTATGAACATAGGGTTGCATATATCCTTTCTGAATGATGTTTCTAGCTTCTTGGTATATATTCTAGAAGTGGTATTACTGGGTCAAATGGGAGTGTCATTTTTAGTTTTTTAAGGAAACTCCATACTGTTCTCCACATTGGCTGCACCAATCTGCATTCCCACCAGCAGTGCACGAGGGTTCCTTTTTCTCTGCATCCTCTACAACATTTGTTGTTTATTGATTTGTTGATGATAGCCATTCTGACAGGTGTGAGGTGGTACCTCATTGTCCTTTTCATTTGCATCTCTCAGATAATTAGTGAGTATGAGCATGTGTTCATATGTCTCTTAGCCTTCCTTCTACCTTCTTTCAAAAAGTTTCAATTTAGGTCAGTTGCCCATTTCTTGATTGGATTTTATATCTTTCTTTTGTTGAGTTGTATGAGTTCCTTGTAGATGTTGGAGATTAACCCTTTATTAGTAATAACATTGGCAAATATGTTCTCCCATGAAGTGGTCTTTCTTATTGTTCTGTTGGTGGTTTCTTTTGCTGTGCAAAAGCTTATTATTTTGATGTAGTCCCATTTGTTTATTTTCCCTTTAGTTTCCATTGCCCTAGGAGCTGTATCATTGAAGAAAGTGCTTTGTCATATGTCTGATATTTTGCTGCCTGTGAATTCTTCTAGTATTTTTATGGTTTCCCGTCTTATGTTTAAGTCTTTTATCCATTTTGAGTTTATTTTTGTGTATGATGTAAGTTGGTGGGCTAGTTTAATTTTTTTTGCATGTATCTGTCCAGGCCTACCTGAAAAAAACAAGAAAAAATGGTAGTAAATCATCTAATGCTACAACTAAAAGAAGTAGAAATAAAGCAACAAGAAAATCCCAGATTAAACAGAAGGAATGAGATAATAAAGATTAGAACAGAAATAAATGACATAGAGACCAAAAAATCAATACAAAAGATCAATGAAACCAAGGGCTGATACTTTGAAAGGATAAAAATGATTGATGAACCTCTAACCAGAATCACCAAGAAGCTAAGAGAGAAGACTCAAATAAACAAAATCAGAAATGATAGAGGCAAAATAACAATAGATCCCACCAAAATACAAAGGATTGTTAAAAAAATACTATGAACAACTCTATTACAACAAACTAGACAACCTGGATTAAATGGACATATTCCTAGAAAAATACAACCTTCCAAAACTTAATCAGGAAGATTCTAAAAATCTTACTAGGCCAATAACTATGGAAGAAATTGAAGCAGTCATCAAAAAGCTTCCAGCAAACAAAAGCCAAGGGCCAGATAGCTTCACAGGGGAGTTTTACCAAAATTTTAAGGAAGAATTAAAACCTATCCTCCTCAGAATATTCCAAAAAAATCAAGAGGAAGGAACACTCCTTCTATGAAGGCAGCACCACCCTAATACCAAAACCAGATAAAGACAACACAATGAAAGAGAATTATAGGCCAATATCTCTCATGAACATAGATGCCAAAATCCTCAACAAAATTATAGCAAATCGGATCCTGCAGTACATCAGAAAGATCATACACAATGACCAAGCAGAATTTATCCCAGGTATGGAAGGATGGTACAATATCCGCAAATCAATAAACATGATACATCACATAAACAAATTGAGGGAGAAAAATCACAGTCATATCAGTTGACACAGAAAAAGCATTTGACAAAATCCAACACACTTTCTTGAAAAAAACTCTCAGCAAGGTGGGAATAGAAGGATCATCCCTTAACATCATAACAGCCATATATATGACATACCTACAGCCAGCATCACACTCAATGGGCAAAAACTAAAACCATTTCCGCTATGGAACAGGAAAAAAGCAGGGATGCACTCTGTTGCCACTCCTGTTAGACATAGTACTGGAAATACTAGCCATTGCTATCAAACAAGAAGAAATAAAAAGCATCCAAATTAGAAAAGAAGTAAAATTGTCCTTATTCGCAGATGATATGATACTGTACATAGAAAACCCTAAAGACTCCATGAAAAAAATTATTAGACTTAATAAATGAATTGGGCAATGTAACAGGATAAAAAATTAATGCCAAGAAATCTATGGCATTTTTATACACCAATAGTGAGCTTATAGAAAGAGAGAATAAAAAAGTAATCCCATTTACCATCGTAACAAAAAAAAATTATGATACCTAGCAATAAACTAAGGAGGTAACAGACCTATATGCAAAAAAACACAGGACACTGAAAAAAGAGACAGAGGAAGATATAAACATATGGAAGAACATACCATGTTCATGGATTGGTAGAATTAACATCATTAAAATATTCATACTACCCAAAGCAATCTATAGATTCAGTGCACTCCCCATTAAAATACCAATGGCATATTTCACAGACCTAGAAGGAACTCTCCAAAAATTCATCTGGAATTAAAAAAAAAAAAAGACCCCGAATACCTGCAGCAATCCTGAGAAATAAGAACAAAGTAGGTGGGATCTCAATACCAGATATCAAGATTGATTACAAAGCCACTTTTCTCAAAACATCCTCGTACTGATATAAGAACAGACATATAGACCAATGGAATAGGATAGAGAACCCAGATATTGACCCAAAGCACTATGCCAAATTAATATTCGACAAAGGAGGAATGAACATAGAATGGAATAAAAGCAGTCCATTTTTAGTTTTTTGAGGAAACTCCATTCAGTTCTCCACAGTGCCTGCACCAGTCTGCATTCCCACCAGTAGTGCACGAGGGTTCCTTTTTCTCCCCATCCTCACCAACACTTGTCCTTTGTTGATAGTAGCCATTCTAACAGGTGTGAGATGGTCCAACATTGTCGTTTTGATTTGCATCTTTCAGATGATTAGTGACTTTGAGCATGTTTTCATATGTCTCTTGGCTTTCCTTCTGTCTTCTTTCAAAAAGTTTCTATATAGGTCTGCTGCCCATTTTTTTTTATTGGATCATTTATCTTCCTTTTATTAAGTTGCATGTGTTCCTGTAAATGTTGGAGATTAAACCTTTATCAGTAATAACATTTGGAAATATGTTCTCCCATACAGTGTGCTTTCTTGTTTTGTTGGTAGTCTATTTTTCTGTACAAAAGCTTTTTATTTTGATGTAGTTCCATTTGTTTATTTTCTCTTTAGTTTCCATTGCCCTAGGAGCAGTATCTCTGAAGAAATTGCTTTGACATATGTCTGAGATTTTTCTGCCTGTGAATTCCTCCATTAAATTTATGGTTTTCCATCTTATGTTAAGTCCTGTATCTGTTTTGAATTTACTTTTGTGTAAGTTGGTGGTCTAGCTTAATTTTTTTGCATATATCTGTCCAATTTTCCCAACCCATTTATTGAAGAGACTGTATGGACTTCATTGTATAGTCATTCCTCCTTTGTCAAAATTAATTGAGCGTAGTGGTTAGGGTCGATATCTGATTCTCTATTCTATTCCATTGGTCTATTTGTTCTTTTGCCAGTACCAGGCTGTTTTGAGAACAGTGGCTTTATAATACAGCTTGAAATCTGGTATTGAGATCACACCTACTTTGTTCTTCTTTCTCAAGATTGTTGTGGCTCTTCATTGTCATTATTATTATTATTATTCCTGATGAATTTTTGGAGAGTTCTTTCTAGGTCTGTGAAATATGCTATTGTTATTTTAATGGGGAGTGCATTGAATCTATAGATTGCTTTGGGTAGTGTGGCCATTTTAATGATGTTGACTCTACCAATCAATGAACATGGTATGTTCTTCCATCTGTTTATGTCTTCCTCTATCTCTTATTTTTCAGTATCCTGTACTTTTCCCCATATAAGTATTTTACCTCCTTATTTAAGTTTATTCCTAGATATCTTAATTCTTTTGTGCAATGGTAAATGGGATTGCTTTTTTAGTCTCTTTCTGTAAGTTTACTATTGGTATAACAAAATGTCATAGATTTATGGGCGTTAATTTTGTATTCTGCTACATTGCCAAATTCATTTATTAAGTTTAATAGTTTTTGATGGAGTCTTTAGGGTTTTTAATGTACAATATCGTGTCAACTGTGAATAAGGAGAGTTTTATTTCTTTTCCAATTTGGAAGCCTTTTATTTCTTCTTCTTGTCTAATTGCACTGGCTAATACTTTCAGTACTATGTTGAGCAGGAGTGGTGAGAGTGGGCATCCCTGTCTTGTTCCTATTCTTAAGTGAAATGGTTTTAGTTTTTGCCCATTTAGTATGAAGTTGTCTGTGGGTTTGTTATATATGGCTTTTATGATGTTGAGGTATGCTCCTTCTATTCCTACCTTGCTGAGTTTTTATAAAAAAATGGGTGTTGGATTTTGTTAGATGCTTTTCTGCATCAATTGATATGACTGTGATTTTTATCTCTCAATTTGTTTATGTGATGTATCATATTTATTTTCTTGTGGATATTATACCATCCTTGCATCCCTGTGATAAATCCTACTTGGTCATGGTGTATGATCTTTCTGATGTACTGCTGAATATGATTTGCCAGAATTTTGTTGAGGATTTTGGCATCTATGTTCATGAGGAATATTGCCTGTATTTCTCTTTCATTCTGTTGTCATTATCTGGTTTTGTTATTAGGGTGATGCTGTTTTCATAGAATGAGCTTTGAAGTGTTCCTTCCTCTTGAATTTTTTGGAATAATCTGAGGAGGATAGGTTTTAGTTCTTCCTTAAATGTTTGATAAAACTCCTCTATGAAGCCATCTGGCCCTTGGCTTTTCTTTGTTGGAAGCTTTCTGAGGACTGCTTCAACTTCTTCCATAGTTATTGGCATATTGAGCTGTTTAGATTTTTCCTGCTAGAGTTTTGAAAGGTTGTAGTTTTGTAGGAATATGTCAATTTCCTCCAGGTTCTCCAATTTGTTGGAAAAGAGTTGTTCACAGTATTTATTAAACAATCCTTTGTATTTCTGTTGATTCTGTTGTTATTTCACCTCTTTCATTTCTGATTTCAATTATTTGGTTCTCTCTCTTTGCTTCTTGGTGAGCCTGGCTAGAGGTTAATCAATCTTGTTTATCCTTTGAAAGAACCAGCTCTTGGTTTTGTTGATATTTTTTTTTGTATTGCTTTTTTTGTCTTTATGTGTTTATCTCTGCTCTGATCTTTATTATTTTCTTCCTTCTGCTTACAATGGGCTTCTCTGTTCGCTCTCTTTCTAACTCTTTGAGTTGTAGGGTTAGGTAATTTATTACTATTGTTTCTTGGTTTTGTTTTTTTCTTTTTATGTAGCAGGCTTGTAGAGCTATGAACTTCCTCCTCAACACTGCTTTCACTGTGATCCATAGATTTTTGGATTGTTGTGTTTTCATTTTCATCTGTTGCCATGATATTTTTATTACATCTTTGATATCTCTGCTATCCCAGTCATTGTTTAATAGCATGCTGTTTAGTCTCCATGTGTTTGATTTTTTGGATTGTTTTTATTGTAGTTTATTTCCAGTTTTAAGCCATTGTGATCTGAGAAGAAGCTTGATATGATTTATATCTTCTTGAATTTGAAAAGACTTTGCCTGTGTCCAAATATATGGTCTATCTTTGAAAATGATCCCTGTGCACTCGAGTAGAATGTATATTCTGTGGCTTTGGGGTGAAATGTTCTGAAGATGTCAATTCCATCTGGTTTAGTGAGTCATTTAGGATGGATATTTCTTTTCTATCTTTTGTTTAGAGGATTTGTCCAATGATGATAGTGGGGTATTCAAGTCCCCTACTATGATTATATTGCTGTCAATCTCTCCCTTGATATCCTTCAGGAGTTTTTTTTTTAATGTTTTTTTTTATTTATTTAATGTATTTGGATGCTCCTGTATTGGGTGCGTATATGTTTATCAGAGATATTTCTTCTTCTTGGATTGTTCCTTTTGTTATTATTAAGTGACCTTTTTTATCTCTTTTTATGTCCTTCACTTTGAGATCTAATTTGTCATATATAAGTATTGCTGTCCCAGCTTTTTTTTTTTCATTTCCATTCACATGAAAAACCTTTTTCCATCCCTTCACCATCAATCTATGTGCATCTTTTTTTCTGAGTTGGGTTTCCTGTATGCAGCAGATATATGCATCATGTTTTCTTATCTACTCTGTTATGCTATGTTTTTTGTTTGGTGCATTTAATCCATTTATATTTAAATTTATTGATATGTACTTCTTTGTCACTATTTTTATTCTTTACCCCTGTGTTTCTTCTTCACTTTCTATTTCTTTTTTACAGCAGACCCTTCAGCATTTCTTGCCTTGCTGGTTTGGGGGTAGTAAACGGCCCTACTCCTTTTTTGTCTGTGAAGCTGCTGATTCTACCTTCAGTTTTGAATGATAGCCTTGCTGGGTATAGCATTCTTGCATTCAGTCCCTTGCTTTGCATCTCTTTGTATATTTCATTCCATTCCCTTCTGGCCTGGTGTGTTTCTGTTCAGAAATCAATTGATATTCTAATAGGAGATTCCTTGTAGGAAACTTTCTGTCTCTCTCTGGCACCTTTAAGATTCTTACTTTGTCCTTGGTGTTTGCCAATTTAATTGTGATATGTCTTGGTACCAGTCTTTTGGGGTTCAACTTGTTTGGGACTCTGTGTACTTCTTGGACTTGCATAGTTTTTTTTTCTTGCCCATTTTAGGGAAGTTTTTGGCCATTATTTTTTAAAACAGGTTTTCTATTCCTTCTCTTCCTTTCCTTATGGTACTCCTATTTGAATATTGTTTCATTTTGTGTTGTTTCAAAGCTCCATTAGGTTCTCCTCTTGCTTTTTAAATATATTTTATTGATTTTTTTTTTACAGAGAGGAAGGGAGAGAGAGAGAGTTAGAAACATCAATGAGAGAGAAATATGAATCAACTGCCTCCTGCACACTCCCCACTTGGGATGTGCCCACAACCAAGGTACATGTCCTTGACTGGAATCGAACCTAGGAACTTTGAGTCCATAGGCTGATGCTCTATCCACTGAGCCAAATCAGTTTCAGCTCCTCTTGCTTTTCAAGTCTTCTTTCCAGATGCTGTTGTGTTTTTGTATTTTTTTCCTACCTTGTTTTCTAATTCGCTGATGCTGTCCTCAGCCTCTTTTATTCTACTCTTTAAGCCTTCCGTTGTGTTCTTTTTGTTTTGCACTTTTTTTTAATTTTAATTAAATCTTTATTATTCAGATTATCACGTTTGTTTTTTTTCCCCTCCATAGTACCCCTCCACTCATCTCCCACCCTTCCCTCCCTCCCGTTGACCTCATCCATAGGTGTATGATTTTTGTCCAGTCTCTCCCTGTATACCCCTCACCCCTTTCCCCCTGAGAATTATCAGTCCACTCCCTTTCAATGCTCCTGATTCTAGTATATTCACCAGTTTATTCTGTTGATCAAATTTTTAATTCACTTAATTTTTAGATTCACTTGTTGATAGATACTTTATTGCAGCTATGTCATTCTTTATCTCCTCTTGGTTTCTTTTCATGTTGGTGACATTCTCATTCAACTCCTGATAGTTCTCTTTGAGTTGTGTGTATTTGTCATTAAGTTGTGTGTATTTGTCATCCAGCCATTTAAACATCCTTATAACTATTACTCTGAATTCTTTGAAATGCTGCTAGTCTCAATTTCATTTAACCCCCTTTCTGATGATTCCCCTTTTTCTTTCCTTTGTGGATTGCTTTTTTTGTTTTCCCATGTTTTGCTATAACATTTCAATTGCAAGTCCTATTGTTTTGTTACTCAAGATCTTTTGGGGATGATGCTACTGAAGTGATCTCTTATATCTCCTAGGCTTGTTAATCTAGTGTAGCTCCCTACTTGAGCTACTTGGGTTCTCTTGATGTAGGCCTGTGAGCTATAAAGGTACAACTGTGGTGTTAGAAGGCAGCACCTGTGGAGGGAGGTGTCCCAATTTTTGCTGTCTTGTGCCCTTGATTGAAATTGCACGTGCACAGTGGAGACACACAGTGGCCTAGGAACCATCTGTTGGGATAATGGGTCTCAGAAGGCCAGTGTTCTGAAAAGGCGTGAATGTGGTGTCCAGAGCTTTGTAGTTGTGGGGTGGGCAGACACAGCTTTTGCTGCTGAACCTGTGGTGCATATGAGCACACTCCTAGTGTAGGATCTCAAGGGCACCTGCCTTGTGTTTGCCAGCAAGGATCGCTGAAGTACTCTGAAGGGCTCTGGCCCTGAAGCTGCATAATTGAGGCACCTGTGTGCAGGTATCCAGGATGAGTGAATTCAGAATTTCTACTGCCAGCGAGAGTGCATCCCTGTTTGTCCAAGTTCACACCCAGCAAGGACTCACAGCAGCTCCCACAAGCGCCCTGTGAGTAGATGGGCTCAGGGTGCCTGCCTGTTGGAAATATGTGTGCAGACTGGTGGTGCATTTGCAGGTGCAGAGCTGCTTTGATGCACTTTGAGAGGCCCTGACGCTGAAGTTAAGCAGCTCGAGTTTATGGGGGCATTTATTCAGGAAAAGTGAATTCAGAATTTCTACTGCCAGGGACAGTGCATCTCTGTTTGTCCAAGATCACACCCAGCAAGGACTCACAGCAGCTCCCACAAGCGCCCTGTGGATATATGGGCTCAGGGTACCTGCCCTTTGGAAATGTGCCCGTATGTGGCTGTAAGTTTCCTGGCATAGAGTTCTGACACACTTTGAGGGGCCCTGGCACTGAAGTTACACTGCTGGGGTGTCTGTGTGCAGATATCCAGGATGAGTGAATTCAGAATTTCTACTGCTGGGGGTAGTGTGTCCCTGTTTGTCCAAGATCACACACAGAAAGGACTCACAGCTCCCATAAATGCCTTGTGGATAGATGGGATCAGGTTGCCTGCCTGTTGGAAATGTCTGTGTGAACTGTGGCTGGCAGTGCGTATGCCAGTGCATTTGCCAGCGCAGAGCTCTGATGCACTTTGTGGGCCCTGGTGCTGAAGTTACACAGCTGGGGTGTCTGCGGGAAATTTTTCAGGCAGAGAAAATTCAGAATTTCTACTGTGGGGAAGCACACCCTTTTCTGTACAGAATCACACCCAGCAGGATCTCCCAGTGGCTCCCACTGGAGGTGGAGGTCCCAGGGTTCATGAGTCTGCAGGTGGGGTAGAAAGATTTTGGCTGGAGTGGCTGCTGGGTTGCAGGCAGTGTCAAAGTCCTGTCTGGGTGGTGGTGCTCACGAGTTCCTAGAAAAGGCTGTTGTCCCCTTCAAGATGGCATGGGCTCCATGCCCAAGTCCTGCAGTCCAGGGAGTGCCCACAGCGGTAGTAGTCTCTCCTTGTCTAAGAGAGCCTGGTCTGCTAGCCCCTGCTGCTCCTGGAGATTTAACTGTCCCTTACTCACAAACACATCCACACACTCTCCTTTCATACCCTCACTCACTCACTTCTTCTCCCTTACCTCTGTCCTGACAGCTGCCATCTTTTTTTTCTCAGAAGTTAATGTTTTTAAACAATTATTATTTTGTGGGCAGCTTTCTAAGTAAAATATACCATATAGTTCTCATTGTGTAGATACAGTGACTAGCCCCATTTTACAAATTGGAAAACTAAGACATATAGAAGATGATTTCCCTAAGATCATTTGGCTAATATGTGGTGGAATTAGGATTTGATTTATAGAGGACTTTGCTTATTTACTAGTCTATGTTGTATAATTCAATATGTTTCCTCAAAATACTGGTAATCCTTAGTTACATTTCCCTTACTTATGAATTATGGTCCAGGTTAGCATGGGCAGGTATGTGGCTTTCCTCTACAGTTGGTTAGTTGTATAATTCTTCATACCTTTGAAAACCATAGTTATGTAAAATGTTAATTACTGAGGAGCTTTAATGGTTTAAAACAATTAATTGGAGTAATTTTAATTCTAGAAGAGACCTCAAAGGCCCATTTCATACAATTCCTTATTTTTCAAATGAAAATACTAAAGTTCAAATAGATTACATGACTTAGATAAGTTCTTGCTTACTTGTTCAGTTAGTGGCCAAGGAGAAGGGGGATGGGACATTGAGAGGGGGTTAGAATATAGAAATAATTTTATTCTTTCCCATCATACTCATTTAATCTTGATTACTCTGCTATAGGAGAGAAAACTAGTTTCCCACACTTTCCCACCTATATTCTTTTTTACTCCCATTACTGAGAAATGAAAAACTGAAGATGGGCAGAGGTTGCATAGTGAAGTTCAAGTTTCCCCAAATATTCTGGAATTTAAATTTTATTTCTTATAGTCTTCTACTACTGGAGGCAGCTCTGAATTTATACATATTTTAGGTTCTAAAAAATTGTTAGCTATTTTGCATAACTTGGAATATTTAGGTTATTTAGGGGAGAGTAGATTTCCTGAGAAGTGTACAAAATTCTAGTAAGTTAATTAGGCTAGGAGCAATTTTAAAAAAAGGAAATGAGAGTCAAATGAGAAATAAAATTGGGCCTTTCTTTTGAATTATAGTTTTAGAAAATAAGAGAGAAGCCCATCCTTATATTTTCTTCCCTTGCAGAACATGAGTTCTTACTTAGGAGTCTACGGACAGACCCAAATATCTTAAAATTCTATGCAAATTTTCTTTAAAGATATGGACAGGTTATTAGATATTGTCTACGTAGAGATGTCATAGCACTAATCAAATTCTCAAAGGTAACTGTAATCCAAAAAAGATGAAGGACCACTTACCTTATGGTTTCCAATATTGTTGGGGTAAATTGTAATTTCTTTTTTTTTTTAATATATTTTATTTTATTTATTTATTTATTTATTTATTTATTTATTTATTTTATAGAGAGAAAGGGAGAGGGATAGAAAGTTAGAAACATTGATGAGAGAGAGAGACATCGATCAGCCGCCTCCTGCATGCCTCCCACTGGGGATGTGCATGCAACCAAGATACATGTCCTTGACCAGAATCGAACCTGGGACCTTTTAGTCCGCAGGCCAGCACTCTGTCCACTGAGACAAACCGGTTTCGGCAAATTGTAATTTCTTAATAGCCAAGGCCTTTTCATACTCATCCTCATTTCAGTTCCTCCTTCTAACCAAATTCCCTACCACGTGATACTAGAAATCTCCCAGTGAGGCCAAGCCTCTGAGGTCTTGAATGACTAAGCACATTGTACATTTTTCTTCCCTCAGAACTTTGTTTATTTAATATCCACACAACTTAGAATTCACTTTCAAATACTATTCTTAACTATAAACCCAATCTACCATTTCAGACTCCCTTAAGCTTTAAAAAATGTTCTTCACCTCCTCAGATGTTAAAAAAGGCTTATATTTTATCTGTAGCTTTCAAATTTAGAATTTAACTTACTGTGATGTATGCATTTTCCCTCATTATATGTAAAATCCTTATAGGATAAGAACTGCTTCTTATGCTAAGTGTTTTCTCTATTATCAAGTAAAATGATACTGACATAGTATTTTCTCATCCATTTCCTGGTGTAGTCAATAAATGTTTATCGAACCCTGATTAAATGTCGGGCTGCATTTCTAGAAGTGAACAAAACTGGCAAAAAATAATATTCCATATTCTACATTCCCCTGGGGGATATAGATAAAGGAGATTAATTAAAATACATAAAATGTTAAATAGTAGTACGTGCTAATGAGAAAAATGCAGAATAGTTAATAGGGAAAGGAAATGAGTATATGTACGTTTGATTTGGGAGCAAACGATTTTAGATGTGGAAGGGCAAGGAAGGAATCACCAATAGTGTGATTTTGGAGTAACGACTCTAAATATGTGGAGAGAACCATGTTGATGTATGGGGAAAAAGAACTGCAGGTGGAGGTAACAGCAAATGCAGGCAACTAGCCTGTTTGAGGAATATGAGGAGAGAAGCAAGAAAAAGCAAGGGTCTAATGGTGAGCCAGACCATGTAGGGCTTTTTTAAATCATTATATTTTACTCCCCAATAGCAGGGATTTGAGAATAATATTAGGATGAACCATTTTAACAAATCACTCTGGCGGCTCTGCTAAGAATATAATAACCAGCACAAGGGTGGGAGTTGGGCAGCCATGGCTATTGCAATAATTCATGCAGAATAAAATGGTGGTTTTGGATTAAGGTGATGGCAGCAAGATAATGAGGAGTGAAATATTCACTCCAAAGTCTCTTGTCTGAACATACTGCAAGTTTGCATTTGTCATTGGTTATTGAGGAAGGGAGGACTTCAAGAGAAGTAGGTGGGTTTCGGGGTGGGGGGGGAGTGTGATGGGAATGGATATCAGAAGCTCAATTTTGGACATTTGAGTCTTATGGTAACTCTACGTGGAGATAATGAGTAACCAGATAACCAGTGAGTCTGGAATTCCGGAAAGAGATCTGGACTAGGTTTATATAATTAGAAGTTACCAGCAAATGACTGGTATTCAAATCCATGAGATTGGATTTGATTAACACATTATTGTTTCCTGGGTAAGGGAGAATAAATTCTACTTAATTTCCCTCAGGATTTTTAATTAAAATTGTGTCCTGTTTAAGTGAAGAAGTTTATTAAGGGATATCAAAGAGTAAAAATTTTAAGGGTTACGGGCATTGGTTGTCAATTAAAAACCAGAATGTAAGTGAACTTTATGAAACATTCTAAATTTATTTGTATTTGTCTTTGTGTGTGCATTTTAGGCCAGACCTGTTTGATTGGAATAGTGTGGTTTGCCAGCAGTCAGCCACACAAAGACTGGAACATGCATTCAACATTGCAAAACATCAATTAGGCATAGAGAAACTACTGGATCCTGAAGGTTGGTATATTTCTGGACTACTGCTGTTTTCAGTATCATTTAATGTTTATTGCCATAGACTTAACTTTTCTACAAACGAGGCCCAAAGTAGAAACTGTGCATCATGTTTTTCTGTAGTCCAGATATATTTAAAAAGTTCTGTATTCTTGCAATATATCATGAATTGTTCTATGTGATTTTAATTCTCAAAATACCAATATCTTAAACTAAAGTGTAAAATTTTGGGTAAAAATAAATGCCTTTGGAATGTATATGCCTCATGGATGAGGCATACTACATTCAGAGTACATTGAATAATTATAAAAAGTTCCATGTTTTGCTTATTCTACCAAGAGATTTGATACATTAATCAGCTATAATTAATTAGCCACTCTTGCCAATTTCATTCATATACCCCATAGTTTACTGTTTAAATCAGGAAATTTGTTCCTGGCACTGCTTCTATTATAATTTGTCACTCTGAGGGAAACCCTCCATGGATGGTTATTATTTTCTGCTACTTTAGTTGATAGACAGCACTGTATTTATATTTTTACTAGGGGCCTGGTGCACAGATTTGTGCATATTGAAAGGAAATTGGGAACCCACGCCCATGTCCCCAGGCAGTTTCCACGTCCCCATGAGCTGCTGGGAAGTTGCGTGGGGAGTCTATCCTCCTCCCGACAGCTTCCTGAAAAAATATTTCCAAATGTCCCTTCTGTGGCCAGGGTCATGCCTTGCTGGCCAGGAGGTACCCAGTGGACACATTGGGCCATGCTGGTTGCTTTCCAGTCATTGCCGGATAAGAGATGCTCTGAGATGAACAGTACACAGTTGGGGATTTTGGGGGCCGGGGATGCTCTGTTGCCCACTTCCCACCCTTCAGATCCATCTTTTGACTTTTACCCTGATTGTCAGTCACCACATTGTGGCCACTGTTACATTGCTGCCTTCCTCTGTAGCTCCGGGGCAATGGGCAAAGGATAAGATTTGATCTTGATGCCCGAAACAGAGTTCTAGGAACCTGGCAGCAATATCAGGCTCATGCTGGTTACTCCAAGTGTCTGCACTCCAACTGTTCTTTGGCGATTGTAACTGCAGGCTTATGGGATATGAGGGATGTAGCAGTGCTCTAAGCGGCAGGCAGCTGGGAAGGAGCCTGAGCCAGGGCCGGGCACTGCACTGCTCCTGCTCACCCCAGCCCCACTGTGCCTCCTGCCTCTGCTCAGTAAAGCTGCTGCAGAGGCCATGAGCCTGGGTTCTGGCTGAGAGGCGCTCCAGCTATTGGAGCACACTGACCATCAAGAAACTCCTGCATTGAGCATCTGACACCCGGTGGTCAGTGTGTGTCATAGCAGTTGGTTGACCAGTAATTCCAGTCATTCGGTTATAACAGTCACTTCAACTTTTATGTTTATATAGATAGATTGTATTCCATTTAAGTAAATTTCATTCTTATCTCAGATGCTACATGGGTTCATACCCTCCAGACACAAGGATTAGAGGGATAAATGATTTCTGAACTCTGTTTTTCTTCTGGCCTCTGAAGCACTTGTTGTTTGTTTGCTGAACTCTTTGAAATTGCAGACTCTGTTCTCACTTTCTTGAGGCTTTGCCATACTCTAAAAACCAGAAGTTGATAAAACAGTGTAAGTGGGATTGATATCTGTGATACAATCAAAGCTGATATCTGATTAGGGTTACATAATTCACTGGTCTTTGGAATATTGAGTCATTTCCAAATAAGAAGATCCTTGTGTGGTGGTGAAAAGCTCAGACATAACTCAGAATTTAGCCTTTTATTGGTGAATTATCATCTACCAGAATCAAATCCTCAATCCTGGGGACCCAGAAACCTGATTGCCTCATTTTATTCCAAGCAGATCCATATGGTGGTGGTGTTGGGGGATGGGGAGTTTACTTTAAAAGAGCTCAAAAATGATATATCAATCAAAATGGAAATTCAGTAATTTAAAATGAGATATTTATCCCAAGGATCATAATATTTATATCTAATTGATCAATATATTGCTCTTGCTAAGCACCTATACCTGAGAAGTAAAAGTATAACAATATAAATGTGTTTCCGAAGTTGGAATCAGATTAAATTCATAAATGTCTTTTCTCTTTAGATAGTGCATAGCTGAGCACTGACTCCTGTAACCTTTTTTGTGGCGTCAGTAGGTGAAGCCCTAAGTTCAGCTTGCTTTGCAGGATGGGAGAAGGTTATCTTATTTTTATTTCTAATATTGATTAACAAGTTTTGTCATACTCCATTGAGATAGAGAGGGCAAATGTAATAAGAATATGTACTCCAAACACTGAGGATAAGAGCTGCAGTATATGGATTTGAAGGATTAACCTCTAACAGTTTTCTTTTTTTTTGGCTTTCAGTTACATGTATATGTGGCAAACAGTTCTCCTTATCTGGAATATATGCTTTAGTTATTCTTGTGTGTGTCCTATCTTTCATAAAATAGTAAGAGTAGCTTTAAGATAGATATTTTTCTTATTAAGTAATAAAATGGCAATTGATCTATAAGTCCTCCTTTGAATCAATGAAGTAGGTATCCACATCAAAATCAGAAAGTATAGATTGATTAACCTGTAATCAGAAAAGGGAAGTTGCATAAACAATGTATTTTATAGCATAAAATAGCCTGATATACCCAATTCCATGTTTTCCTAAATGGAAGTATATGTTAAAATGCACATCATAGAGACTTATAGGAATCCTATCTAAAAATTAGTAATATGCAAATTAACCATCACTCTACACCCACCAACCACACCCACCAGCCAGTCAGGAGTGAGTATGTAAATTAACCCATCTAAGATGGCTGTAGCCACAGAGAGAGCAGGAGGGAGGCTTGGGTTTCCCTGGAAATGGAGAAAACCAACCTTTCCACACACCCTGGCTGGGCAAGGCCTCCAATCCAGGCTACAAAGTTTCAATTGTAGAAGATAAATAAATCCCAGATACCAGGGCCTCCACTTGGATCGCTGGGGGCATGGCCAGTCTGCAAACCACCATAGGGCCCTCATAGAGGCTGACCCACACCCGAAGGGATCCCCCACCCTTATCTGGGACACCCTTCAGGGCAAACCAGCTGACCCTCATCCATGCACCAGGCCTCTATGCTATCTAATAAAAGAGTAACATGCAGATTGACCACCACTCCAACACACAAGATGGCTGCCCCCACGTGGTCAAAGATCCTGCCCCCATGTGGACACAAGATGGCCACCAAAAGAGGGCCATCAGGGGAGGGCAGTTGAGAGGGACCAGGCCTGCAAGGGAGGGCAGTCAGGGGCAAACAGGCTATCAGGGGAGCAGTTAGTGGGTGATCAGGCTGGCAGGCAGAAGCGGTTAGGGGCAATCAGGAGGGCAGGCAGGCTAGCAATTGGGAGCCAACAGTCCTAGATTGTGAGAGGGATGTCTGACTTCCTGGTGGGATCGTGCATAAACAGGCAATTTGATATCCCTCGATGGGTCCCAGATTGTAGAGGGTGCAGGCTGGGCTGAGGGACACCTCTCCCCCTGAGCACGAATTTTGTGCACTGGGCCTCTAGTACTATTATGATAGCTCCATCTTGACAATTAAAAATCAACCAAATGTAATATGAAATGCAAGCTGGTTCATAGAGATGAAACCACTATTTCTGGTTTCATTTTGCTAATAAACTCTTCCATCTGAAAACCCTTTCTATTTATGGATTCCTTACCAATGCAAAGCATACTCTATTTCCTAAAATGGTTTATTAAAAATTTTATAGCTGCCAATAAGATGGAGATTCAACATAAATTTTATAATTTTAGATACATATCAGTTTTTGTCAGCATGTTAGGGAAATACCCAAATATTAATTTAAAAATCATTGTTCAGTATTTTTCAAGTGATGATACCAATGATACTGAAAAGAATACATATGAACTGTATCATAAGCGTTGTTATTTGCTGAGACAGAATAGCAAACAGCTTCTAAGACTTAGAATATTGTCTGAAGTGTATCTAAGAGGGGAGGTTAATACATTTATTTCATGCCTTAATTGGTAATTATCATTGAGAATTCACATTTTTATTTAACTAAATATTGATTCTTTAGCTTATGCATGACAATATTTGCTATTCTCCAAAGTCATTTTTATCTCATATTTAATATGCCCTTTAGGAGGTTAATGAAATACTTTGCTTTATGTTTGTGGAGGATTTTATTATGAGGAGATTGAAGTTACATTTAGCTTAAGAAAGACTTGCCAAAAACGTCTTTAGAATTTTAAATATATGTTTTGTTAATTGGATTCTTTTATAAATTAAAAAGTCACTGAAATCTAATTTGGAGGTTTTCATGTATTGCATATACCAACTTTATTATGCCTCAGCATATATCCTATTGTGAATCAGATAATTCACTTTCTATTACAATTTTCCTGTAAGACATGTTTGGTATGTACATTGTTGCTTTCATATGCATTGTTCACTTCCATATGTTTCAAACAAATTGGCTTGTTTTCCAATCCACACAACACTTTCTGCATTAAGAGACTGCTTTGTCAGATATTTTTGTGAACAACAAAGTGAAGGATGTTCTTTTTAAAGGAATAAAAATATGGAGGATAAAAATGGTTTATGTTGTAGATGCCTTTTGCATATGTGTTACTGTAGTATGTCATTTCCATTTGGGATATGCAATATAATGTGGAAAGCCCTCACTTTTTAACCAGCATAACTTTAGAATGAAAAATTAATGATGAGAGTCAAATTTGATGAACACTCTGGCTTGTGAGAAATATTTGTAACCTCAAAATGACGTTTACAAACCAATTAGCTTCACTTTAATCCACTTCATTTGAACTTCATGACAGTGGTAACACAAGTGCTATTTTCTGCTTGGCTAATCTCAGAATCACTCTTCAGTTGGTTTTAGAGTCTACTTTTATAAGAATTAGCTCTGCCATTTGGAAAGTTTTACTCTTGACATGATCTCAGACTACATTTTGTATGCATGTAATTCATTCGTCTTTAAAAATATATTTAAAGGCAAATATATAACATTTGCTATAAAACAGATGATTGTCTTTAAATCCTCTTATTTGGGTTTGATAGGAATTTTTACAAGTGGTGTTTTTTTTTTCCTTCCATTTTTGTCCCAACCATCACAGGGACCTTTAATAAGTAATTACAGATTAAAAATGGTGACTAAGTGGATGCCTCATGGATATGCTCCCAGGAACAAACTGGTATTATAATTAAAATATAGGAAAACTACCTGAATAATCATGGGAACACTCTCAAGAGAGAACCCTGATAACAGAGAACCAGAAGTAGAGACTGCATAGAGACTGGTAGGAGGGACCCGGTGGTGCAAAAAAGGGCTGGCCAGGTGCCCACAGACGGTATCTGAGGTTCTGGAGAGATATCCCAGATGTGGGGGATTGCCACTGAGAACTCTGGAGTTTAATCCCCAAGCTGGATCCCCCTCCAATAGAGAGTACCAGAACTGATAAAGGTACCCACAACATCTGTCTGTGAAAAGCAGCAGAGTTGCTGTCTGCCGGGGACAGCTGTCTACCGGAGACAGATGTCTGAAAATTGAGACACCCTCTTAAAGGGTGCCAATACACAAAATTCCTTGTAGAGCCACCCACCTTATGCCTCAGCAGAGGGAGGACAGAGTGGACTGGAGAGGTGCAAATAGAAGTGAGGATAGAGGACTTTGTGGTTATAGTTCAGAAGGCAGATACCCCAGTTTTCTGTGCTGGGTCCATCCCTCATGCAGTGGAGGTCATCTTTTCCACAGGAAAAATTGCTATACATGAGGCCTTGCCTGGGGGGAAGGCAGTGGACCCATTCTATTGGGAAACAGTTTGCCCCATGGGTACCGAGTACCTAAGGCCACTTAAGAGACTAAAAATAACAGCCTACAGGCAGAAGCAACTGCCACACCCTGTAGAAAAAAAAACTCTCTCCACAGCTGAGGACAATTGTCTGAGGGTAATTCAAATTGTAATTCTATGTCTGTAGGCAGAAGTGATCTCTAAAGGCTTTGAGACTGCCAGATCAATCTAGTCAGAAACAGCATTTGATACTACCTTGCACTAGAGGTTGAGAGGCATAGCAGATGTATCTAATACATATTCACAAACCCAAACAAGCAACCAAAATGAGGAGACAAAGAAACAAGCCCCAATGAAAGAACAAGAGAATTCTCCAGAAGAGAGAAATGGAATGGAGATAAGAAATTTATCTGAAACAGAGTTCAGAGTAATGATGGTAAAGATGCTCAACAGCATGAAAAAAGATATAACAACTATGAAAACAGAAATAAAGAATGATATAGCACAAATAAAGTATACAGAAGGAATACACAACACATTAGGGGAAGCTGAGCATTTAATCAGTGACTTAGAAGACAGGTTGAAAAACTCACTCAGAGGACCAAAAGGAAAACAAGCAAACAAAAAAAAACAATTAAAAAACAGGAAGCCAGCTTAAGGGAGCTGTGGGACAACATGAAATATAACAATATTAAAATAGCAGGTGTGCCAGAAGAGGCAGAATAGGAGAAGGGGATAGAGAAATAATCTCTTTCATGTTTGAAGAAATAATGGCAGAAAAATTCCCTAATCTGATAAAGGAAAACGTCACACAAGTTTAGAAGACACAGAGATCCTCAAACAAGAAGAACCCAAACAGGACCACGCTCAGACACATCATAATTAAAATGCCAAAAATTAAAGACAAAGCAAGAATATTAAGCAATAAGAGAAAAGAAAACTGTTAGCTACTAAGGAGCTCCCATAAGGCTGACACCTAATTTCACATCAGAAACTCTACCGGCCAGGAGGGAATGGCATGAAGTACTCAAGGTAATAGAAAACAAGGATCTGAAACCAAGATTACTATATCCAGCAATGCTATCATTGAAAATAAATGGTCAAAAAAAGAACTTCCCAGATATAAATCGGGTAAAGGAGTACATCACCACCAAGCCAGTATTACAAGAAATGCTAAAGGGACTGCTGTAATGAGAAGAGGAAACAGAGAGAGAAAAACATAATAACAATAAATACATACTTATCAGTAATAACCCTAAATGAAAATGGATTAAATACTCTAATCAAAAGGCAAAGGATGGATACAAATACATGACCCAACCATATGCTCTCTACAAGAGAGTCACTTCAGAACAAAAGACACACACAGGATGAAAGTGAAGGGATAGAAAAAAAAATTCCATGCAAATGGGGAAAAATGAAGCTGGAGTAGCAATACTCATATCCAACAAAATAGACTTCAAAATAAAGGCCATTGCTCCTATTGGTTTGGCTCAGTGGGTAGAGTGTCAGCCTGCACACTGAAGGGTCCCAGGTTCAATTCTGACCAAGGGCACATACCTGGGTTGTGGGCTCTAACCTGGTAGGGGGCATGCAGGAGACAGCTGATCCATGATTCTCTCTCATCATGGATATTTCTATCCCTCACCTTTCCTCTCTGAAATCAATAAAAATTTATTTTAAAAAAATTATTTAAAAAAATGAAGGCCATCACAAGAGACAACAAAGGTCACTATATAATACTAAAGGGATCAACCCAACAAGAGGGTATTACCTGGTAAACATATATGCACCCATTATAGGAACACGTAAATATATTAGAAAAACAACAAACAAAACAAAACAAAACTTCTAGAGGACTTTAATGGAGAGATCAACAATAATCCAGTCACACTAGGGAACTTTAACACTCCACTGACTTCACTGGATGTATGATCCAGACAAAAACTTAATAAAAAACAGTGACTCTAAAGGACATACTGGATAAAAGGGATTTAATTGACATTTATAGAACATTTCACCACAAAGCAGCAGAATATATATTCTTCTTAAGTGCACATGGATCATTCACAAAGATAGACCAAATATTATGACAAAACACAAGTTTCTGCAACCTCAAGAAGATTGTAATCATATGAAGCACCTTCACAGATCACATTTGAATTGAAATTAGAAATCAACTACAGTAAAAACATACCGAAACATTCAAATACATGGAGGCTAAATGTCATGTTATTAAACAGTGAATGGGTTACCAGTGAGATCAAGAAGAAAATAAAAACTTCCTAAAAAAATGAAAATGAATATTCAACAACCTCAAATCTCTGGGATACAGCAAAAGCAGTCCTGAGAGGAAAGTTCATAGCACTACAGTCATACCTCAAAAGACAAAAATAACAACAACAACAAAAACAATACAAAAACACAACAATAGGCTGTTTAACAACTTAAATAACTAGGAAGAGAACAATAAGAAAAGCCCCAGAGTAAGTTGAAGGAAGGAAATAATAATGATTAGAGCAGAAATAAATAACATACAGGCTAAAAAAAAATCAATGAAACCAATAGCTGGTTCTTTAAAAGGTTAAACAAAATTGATGAACCATTAGCCAGACTCATCAAGAAACAATGAAGAACAACAACAAAAAAAATGGTGGCAGAATAGACAGACATGTCCTGAGGTTTGTTTCAGAGCAGATAGAAAGAACAGCTGAGGGTCGCACAGGGAGTGTTTGTTGGTGAGTTAAGGGACAGCTATATTCCAGGAGACAGTGGAGGACTGCTGGACAGAGCTTGCCTGACCAGGCAGCCCCCACTGCTGCTGGGTTCCCTCCCAGAGTGACTGGCTTGGACGTGGAGACCATGCCATCTTGAATGGGAAAGTGGATTTTATTGAAAGTCTAAAAATCTATAACTATGGCACCCACTGAATGTCTGTGAACCCCAGAACACCAGTCCCGAAATGGCACAAACACATGGATTCAGAGGAACTCTATACTCCACCACAGAAGGGTCAGATTTGGCCTGAGATAAGGAGAGAGAGAACTATATAACCAGGCACCCGAAGAAGAGAGACCATGGGAAGACAAAGAAACAGCCCATATATGAAAGAAAAGCAGGAATCACCAGAACAGGAAGTAAACAAAATGGAGGCAAACAACCTGTGACAGAAAGAATTCATAGAAATGGTTATAAGGTGGCTGAAAAGAATGGAAGACAAATTCAACAATATGTGTAAGAACCAAGAGGAAATGAGGAAGAACCAAGAAGAAATGAAAAATGACATCACTGCTGTAATGAACTCAATAGAAAGTGTCAAGAGTAGACTAGAAGAAGCAGATGACTGCATCAGTGAGCTATAAGACAAGGTAGGAAAAAATAACCAAGTAGACCAGCTTCTAGAAATAAAATTAAAAAGCAGGAGGAGCCTACGGGAACTTTGGTACATCTTGAAAAAAAAACTACATGTGCATAATAGAGGTTCCAGAAGGAGAGGAAACTGAGCAAGGGATAGAAAACCTGTTTGAAGAAATAATGACAGAAAATGTCCCTGATATAGGGAAGAAAAAACCCACACAAATCCAAAAAGTGCACAGAGTCCCAAGCAAAATGAACCCAAAAAACAAACACCAGGTCACATTATAATTAAATTGGCAAACACCAATGACAAAGTAAGAATCTTAAAAGCGGCCAGAGAGAGACAGAAAGTTACCTACAAAGGAACCACCATCAGACTAGCAACTGATTTCTCAACAGAAACTCATCAGGCCAGAAGAGAATAGAATGAAATATACAAAGTCATGCAAAGGACAGGTCTGAATCCAAGAATATTGTACCCAGCAAGGTTATCAATCAAAATTGAAGGTGAAATTAGGAGCATCACAGACAAAAAAGGACCAAGGGCATTTATTACCACTAAACCAGTAATGCAAGAAATGCTGAAGGGTCTGCAATAAAAAAGAAAGAAAGAGGAAGCGAAGAAGGAACACAGGGATAAAGAATAAAAATGGTGACAAGTACATATCAATAATAACTTTAAATATAAATGGATAAAATGCCCCAATCAAAAGACATAAGATAATGGATTGAATAAGAAAACAAGACCCACCTTAGAAAAAAAGATGCACACAGACTGATGGTGAAGGGATGGAAAAAGGTTTTTCATGCAAATGGAAATGAAAAAAAAAAAAAGCTGAGGTAGCTATACTTATATCTGACAAATTAGACCTCAAAGTGAAGGACATAACAGGACATAAGGAAGGACACTTCATAATACTAAAGGGAACAATCCAAGAAAAAGAAATAACTCTGGTAAACATATACACACTCAATACAGGAACACCCAAATACATAAAAAACAGGACAAACAAAACTAGAGGATATCAAGGGAGGGATTAACAGCAATACAATCATAGTAGGAGACTTGAATACCCCACTGTCACCACTGGTCAAATCCTCTACTCAAAAAATCAGCAAAGAAACATAAATCCTAAATGACTCACTAGACCAGATGGAATTAATTGACCTTTTCAGAACATTTCACTCAAAAGTCACAGAATATACATTCTTCTCAAGTGCACATGGGTCATTTTCAAAGATAGACCATATGTTAGGTCATAGGCAAAGTCTCTTCAAATTCTAGAAGATAGAAATCATATCAAGCTTCTTCTCAGATCATAGTGTCATAAAAGTGGAAATGAACTACAATAAAAACACTCCAAAAAAATCAAATACATGGAAACTAAACTGCATGCTTTTAAAAAATGACTGGGTTACCAGAGAGATCAAAGAAGAAATAACATCATGGCAACAAATGACAATGAAAACACAACAATCCAAAATCTATGGAACACAGTGAAAGCAGTGTTGGTAGGGAAGTTCATAGCTGGACAAGCCTGCTGCAAAAAAAAAAAAAAAAGAAAGAAAAAGAAATGATGGTGATAAAGTACCTAACTTTACAACTCAAAGAGTTAGAAAGAGAGCAACAAAAAAGCCCATTATAAGCAGAAGGAAGGAAATAATTAAGATCAGAGTGGAGATCAACAACATTGAGAACAAAGAAACAATACAAAATATCAACAAAGCCAAGAGCTGGTTTGCTGAAAGGAACAACAAGATTGATGAATCTCAAGCCAGGATCACCAAAAAGCAAAGAGAGAGGATGCAAAATCAGAAATGAAAGAGGTGAAATAACAACAGCACTGACAGAAATATAAAGGATTGTTAAAAAGTTCTAATAACAATTCTATTCCAACAAACTGGACAATCTGGAGGAAATGAGCATATTACTAGAAAAATATAACCTTCCAAAATTCAACCAGGAAGAATGTAAGCATTTCAATAGGCCAATAATTATGGAAGAAATTGAAGCAGTCATCACAAAACTTCCAGCAAACAAAGCCCGGGGCAATGGGAGTTTTACCAAACATTCAAGGAAGAACTAAAACCTATCCTTTTCAGACTATTCCAAAAAAATTCAAGAGGAAGGAACACTTCCAAGCTCCTTCTATGAAGCCAGCATTACCCTAATATCAAAACCAGATAAGACAGCCCAATAAAAGAGAATTATAGGCCAATATCCCTTATGAACATAGATGCCAAAATCCTCAACAAAATTCTAGCAAATCAGATCCAGAAGTACATCAGAAAGATCATACACCATGATCAAGGAATGAAAGGGTGGTACAATATCTGCAAATCAATAAACGTGATACATCATGTAAATAAATTGAGAGAAAAAAAGCACATGATCATATCAATTGATGCAGAAAAGCATTTGACAAAATCCAACACCCATATTTGATAAAAAAAATCTCAACAAAGTGAGAATAGAAAGAGCATACCTCAACATCATAAAAGCTATATAAGACAAACCCAGAGACAACATCATACTCAATGGGCAAAAACTAAAACCATTTCCCCTAAGAACAGGAGTAAGACAGGGATGTCCATTCTCAAAACTCCTGCTCAACATAGTACTGGAAGTATTAGCCAATGCAATTAGAAAAGAAGAATAAATAAAAAGCATCCAAATTGGGAAAAAAGTAAAATTCTCCTTCTTTGCAGATGGCATGATACTGTACATAAAAAACAAACAAACAAACGAACAAAAAACACAAAACACAAAAAAACGAAAGACTCCATCAAAAATCTATTAGACTTAATAAATGAATTCAGCAATGTTGCAGGATACAAAATTAACCCCAAGAAACCTATGACATTTCTATATTCCAATAGCGAACTTACAGAAAGAGAGACTAAAAAAGCAATCCCATCTACCATCGCACCAAAATAATTAAGATACCTAGGGATAAACTTAACTAAGGAGGTAAAAGACCTATAGTGCAAAACTACAGGACACTGAAAAAAGATACAGAGGAAGGCATAAACAGATGGAAGAACATGCCATGTTTATGGATTGGTAGAATCAACATCATTAAAATGTCCATATTCCCCAAAGCAATCTATAGATTCAGTGCACTCCCCATTAAAACGCCAATGGCATATTTCACAGACCTAGAAAGAACTCTCCAAAAATTCATCTGGAATAAAAAAAAGACAATGAAGAGCCACAACAATCTTGAGAAAGAACAAAGTAGATGGGATCTCAATACCAGATTTCAAACTGTATTAAAAGCCACTGTTCTCAAAACAGCATGGTACTGACACAAGAACAGACATATAGACCAATGGAATAGAATAAAGAACCCAGATATCGACCCTAACCACTATTGTCAATTAATTTTGACAAAGGAGGAATGAATATACAAATTCACAATCAACAATGACAGATGGAAACACACAAATGTGATTGGTGCAACTGAGAGCTTTATATGTATCACACATGTGTGAGTCAACCTAGCATTTATATATAAGGAATAAACTTGCATAATTAGACCTGCTTTTTGATTTAGCTAAACTTTTTCCAGCCCAGTGAAGCGCATCCCAACTTTTCTTTCAGGTAATTGTCAGCAACACAGCAGTAAATATCAACACAAAGCAGATTATTATTGTGGACCATGCAGGGAGAGAACAAAGGGTAAAATATTTAACTGCAGCAGTGTTTGACTATATTCTGTGCAGTGAGAAAACCTGAATTAATTTTCAAGGTCCACCATTTCTTCTTTTCGTCGGGACAAGTTTCTAATCTTTCTAAATTTCCATGTTCTGGCTAATGAAAAGAAAATGGGATTCCAACGATTCTCCTATTTACCTACTCCTGGACTTCTGTGAGGATCAAATGAGATGAGGCATGGGAAAACACTTCACAGACATTTGGTTAAAGTGTAACATGTTTCCATCTGTATTCTTGGGCTGAAAAATACCAAGGAGGCTAGTAACTAGGGGCATTGTTATATGATGTCATTACCTAGCACCCACAGTAATGTTTTCTGGGCTGGGCTGGCCTGTGGGCTTCATTTTGCATCATTGGGTCTTGGCAGTATTGGTTGGCTGCGATTTGGTGGGATGTTGCTCAGGGGTGGTGGTGGGGCCTGTGTCCTACTTTGGGGAAGGTGAATGTTGGTTTGTTGGTACCAGGTCTCTGATGCAGGCCAGTGTGTATCATCACAGCTCCTAATTGAGCGTCTGCCCTCTGGTGGTCTTTGTGCATCATAGCAACTGGTTGGATGGTCAGACAGCATATTAGCCTTTTATATATACAGATATTAGAAAAATAATATGTTGCTCCTTTCGATAGATTTTAATAAAACTCAGTTATGAAGTAATAAAGGAAATATTAGTAACTTTAAGTAATGTTACTAATTTAAATTTGCTGATGTAAGGAAAATTGCTATTACCTATGGAATAGATGGTATTTCGTATTTATTACAGAGTGCTGCAGCCTTAATCCAAGTCATTTTGAATATTTAATAATTATTGCAAATAATAAAATAACATAGTTTGAAATTTCTATGAGGTTTTAATTACATCAGTGATAATGTTTGAAAGTAAAGCATATGTTACTTATAGTTTGGACATTTTTATTCATTTCACTGTCTTCATAATAGAATTTATTGTGCTGGATAAAAAATGATAGGAGATGTCATGGAAATTACAAATGAACATCTGAAAAATTTAAAATGGAGTATTAGCAAAATATATATCAGGTTGAACATACATTTTCTGATTAAATATTTTCTCTACATAAAAATGCATGGGCCATTTAGTAGCTGGAATATGAAATCTATAATAATAAAAGCATAATATGCTAATTAGACTATATGTCCTTCTGGATGACCTTCCTGATGAAGCCAGGGCTGCAGGGAGGCCAGGGTCCTGGGTGCCTGCGGGTAGCTGGAGGGAAGCCCAGGTCCCAGGTGCTAGAGGGAAGCCGGTGCTGGCAGCCATGGGAAGGAAGGCCTATTTTTGCACAAATTTTGTGCATCGGGCCTCTAGTATAAGATAAAATGGTATTCATTTACAATAACATTTGGGTAAAATAATAATGAACTGGGGTCTTGATAGATGCCATTTAATTCTTATAACAGGATAGTTTAATTCTCATTAAATGGGATTTAGTCCTTGTAAAAGAGCCCAGAAGCTTTACAGTTATCTTGTGATTATACATAAAAAATAATAAACTGTAGTCTTAGATTTATTGTCTTATAGCAAACTGGTTGGGTTAGTGGGTCATATGTTATCCACTTGAGAGAGGAGAAAACTGTTACAGCTATTAAGTGCTTGGGGGATGTTATGGATTATTAAATGTTAATATTGTGGTTGAAACCCAGTGTTTTTACTTTTTAGAAATAATCAATGTTCCATAGCATTATTCTTGGGAGATATTTTTTCAGTATTACTGAATAAACTTTTTACCTCAAATTGAAGCACAGTTCTCCCCTAACAAGTTTTCTAATTTATCACCAGTGATATAAAGTCAAATATGCAAATTTAATTTTGGTAAAATAGCACTAAATTTCAAGTAGGACAATGATGTTCTGGGAACTTCACATACTTTATCCTATTTCTTTTACACAATAATTCTAGGGCAAGTTATCCTTATTTTATAGATGACAAAGCTGAGGATTAGAGAGCTTTACTAAAACTGGGACTGTACAGCCAAGCTGGAATCAAATCAGATCTATCTCTTCTCAGTCTGTTTTATTTCCAATAGCATTGCCCAATAAATTCACTTGGGGGAGAATTATGAAAATAGTAGGGTTGAAGCAGATATTCTGCTTTCATTGGTCTGCGTTGGGGCCCTTACATTAGCAATTTTTTTAATGCTTATCAGGTGAGACTATCATATAGCCAAAGTAAAAATAGCTACAATAGAATAGTTGATTCCATGAGATATGCCTTTTCAGAGGATGAAATCCAGAATCTGTTGTCCCAGTGTCTGTTCAGATGGCTAGTGTTTTCTTTCTCCTCAGATCTTCAGTTACTGGGGCTTTGCTTTATTGCTATCAGTCCTGCTGTTAATGATAAATGCTTTGTCTACCAGATAAAATAGAAATAGGCTCGCTGTCACATTAGACTGGCTACCAAAATAGCCTCTTTAGGATTAAGGTACTTATCTCCTGTCCACACAGCTCTTTCTCTCTCTCTTATCCTTCCTCCCTCCCTTCCTCCTTCTCTCCCTCTCTCTCCATTGTTTCTGTTTATTACTTCACACACATGCTTATAATAGAATAGTGCTCTCATTTACATGCTGATTCCACCAAAGGGTTGTCCAGGAGATGGCCCCTGATTCTTTGTCATTTTCTTTTTTTCTTTTTTTCTTGTCGTCTCTCACTTTGATCCTAATTATCACTCTGCCCTGCCATCAGGAATTTGATGATCCCTTTTTCAGCTAGTAACTCTGTCTTTCATTGACAGAGCTAATAAAGCCTCCAGAGGAATTTTTAATAACTAAAGGATAATAAAAGAGGAGTAAAGAAAAAATGTAAAATGGCAATAAAATAATCTTTTCAGAGTACAAGTTTGTGGTCCTATAAATACATTTAAACGAAACAAATGACTTTAGTTAACTTCATGATCTCTGACATTAATGGTGTAAATAGGTTGGCTTCAATCAAAAGTTATTTATCTAGGATTAGTTTTACTAAACAGCTTGGGTTTCAGCCAGATATATGACTTTTAAATGGCAGGATAGAACCTTCATTGGAGCCTGCAATATCACTGCAGTTGTGAAGGGATCAGATTGGCAATTATACTCCCAATTGCAATAGATTGTAATCTAACACAGCATTTATTTAGCTATATAGAAGGATACAAGGCAGGAGATACTTTGGCATGGAATCTTTATGTTATTTGATTGCCCAGAAATAACCAAAACACACATTTGCACCTCATGCACATGGGGTGCAAATGGCAAGAGCCAAAGTCAGTGTGGGACACTTGACACAAAGAAGCTGTAGTCTTGATTTATCACCAGTATTTTATTTATTTTTATTTAAAAATATATTTTACTGATTTTTTTTTTACACAGAGGAAGAGAGAGGGATAGAGAGTTAGAAACATCGATGAGAGAGAAACATCAATCAGCTGTCTCCTGCACACCTCCTACTGGGGATGTGCCCACAACCAAGGTACATGCCCTTGACCGAAATCGAGCCTGGGACCCTTGAGTCTGCAGGCCAATGCTATATCCACTGAGCCAAACCAGCTAGGGCCACCAGTATTTTTAAAGACTTTTTTAAAATTTAGTTTTAGAAAGAGAGGAAGAGAGAGAGAGAGAGAGAGAGAGAGAGAGAGAGAGAGAGAGAGAG